>OZ026551.1:1291517-1309017 GCA_964020155.1 Chondrilla cf. caribensis | reverse complement strand
GTTGAAATGGTTGAAATGTAAGACGTTTTGACCACAAAGGTCTTCGTCAGTTACAATACGAAAACCTTCGCGGTCGAAACGTCTCACTCAACCATTTCAATCTATTTCACTGCTACGTGATCACTCAAGAATTACTCGATATCCCCCACATGAGACTACATGCAGGTGTACACACAGATATGCGTATATGTACATACGTAATATGTACAAACATACTCACCTGACAGTCAAGTGGTTCATTATTGGACTGATAGGCACACAATCATGTTGATAGGATCACCATTCGATGGGAAGATGAGAATACAGAAGAGTGAGATGTGGACTAGCTACATGCATGCATGCATACCCACCAACTCTGTACTGACATAACACACAACAGGACTGGAACTGAGCGCATGGTCTAATGGCATAATGTATACAGCTTGCTACCGCTATTGGTCTTGTATTTGTACATATTTAAAGGCTCCTGCACTCATTTTATTATTTCTCATGGTGCACAAATAATAATATTTCCCACATCGCTAGGTACATGCACAAGGATGCATGTTGCAGCATACATGTGAACACAAGCAGATGTATGGTGAGAGTGTACGACGTGTGAGAGTGCATGAGAGAGTGGGAGTGTACATGTACCAGCAAATAATTCGCCGTTTATTCCCGAGTTATGGCTAAACCACTGGTTGGCAATGGATACTGGGTCCCATGCCCATCACCAGTAATAATACAGTCAACAATATCAAAGCACATACATACATACGTACATACATAGACATACATATGCATGATGCATATTCTGGGAACTCACAAATACGTGACAGCCATTTTGCATCCACTCCATGCGATTTCGATCAATCCCATCTGAACACCTAACACAGAAAGTCCGTACATATGTATCATATGCACATACATATGTATGTGTGTGTGTAAATGCATGTAATAATAGAAACATGCAAATGTATGACACATTTCAATTTTCAAACATTTCGATTACCGAATCAGCAAATGTGAGTTGGAAAGCAGCTGAAAAAACAACCAATGAGGTTATAAAATCACAAAAGTTAATAAGAGACAATTACTATTATACAACTATTAATTTTTGAGCCTAAAAAACCTTGTGCGTCACCTAATGTCCTGAAACACTTTCTTGTCACACTTTGGAGTGAATATCATATATTATACGTATTATTACAAGTATACAATTGCATAGTATTGTAATAATACGTATAAAATATCATATATTATATATATTATTACAAGTATACAATTGTATAGTATACAGTAAGATCACCAAGTGTGCACCTGCTGAGCTGTGGACACCATTGGCAGTCAAAGTCAGTGCTTTCACCAATTTCTGAGCATTCGTTGCAGTTGGAGGCTCCGATACAATCTACGCAAGAAGACAAGACGCAAACATGACGGCCATACAATTTTAAACACACACGCAAACACACACACACGCACACACATACACACACTTGCACACAAACATGAGTGTACGTGTGAATAAATACATACACATGCATAAATGTACGCACAAGCACACATACCCTTCCACATACTTAGATATGCATACGCTCACACACACATACACACACACACACACACACACACACACACACACGCATACACACACACACACACACACACACACACACACGCATACACACACACACACACACACACACACACACGCATACACACACACACACACACACACACACACGCATACACACACACACACACACACACACACACACACACACACACACACACACACACATGCACGCATGCACGCACACACACACACACATGCGCATGCACGCACACACACACACACACACACACACACACACACACACACGGACACACGGACACACACACGCACACACACACACACATACACACACACACACACACACACACACACACACACACACACGCACGCACACACACACACACACACACACACACACACACACACACACACATACACACATACTTGGTAAAGGTCTCAAAACAATGGCAGTATTGTCCCCAATGACTAATTCTGTGAGATTCACAGAATGGTACTCCACTATGTAGCCAAATGATATACCTGCACAGTAATGAAGACATACAGTAACAGCCCACCGCTACACCTAACAAGCACACATAAATTATCACATAATATAGTTTACGTTAGCATGGGTTCAAGTATACGGTAGGCGCCAAAATAAACTTTGCGTTCCGTTTCGTACAGACGAATACGAAACGGTCGAACGGATCGTTCCGTTTTCGTCTTTTTTCCGTCCGTCCGTACCGTTTTGTTTCGTTCTATTCCTCATACAGTAGAAATTACCTCTCTACAGAGGACACTTTCTGAGACACCATGCAAAGTGGACTTTCTTTAATATTATATTGGTAATACAGCTTGTATCTCTGAAACGGGACAGCCTCTCTACAGAGGACGCTTTCTGAGACACCAAAGTGGAATTTACATATTTACACATTTTACATACATAGTGCAAACACAGCTTGTATCTCTGAAGAGTGGAAAACCTCTCTACAGAGGACAAAATTACTCTACTATTTCCACACTCACCATTTATTACAAACAAGGTTAGAAAATAGGCATCAGAGATCCCCACTCTGACTGGGAAATTTCCAGACTCAATTCTTGAGACAGTAAGTGGAACCTGAAAGAGAGACCACGTACAAGAATCAGTGTAAACAAATGAGTGTGCATACTGCTTATAAATGCACATATGTATATACATGAACTTTATACAGTAAACGGTTACACACGTGCATCCAGGTTCCTAGAAGGGTGATAGAAAGAAGTGTGTACACATCAGTACTGGAGCACAGGTCACTGATGGAAACTCGTGTTGGGACGATTAATTGATTAATCGATTAATCAATTGATATTCATTTCAAATCTAATTATTGTTAATAGTGCAAGCAAATCGATTAATCACAGGCAGTGAGCAGGGAGCAGTGAGTGAGTAGACCAGGAAGCCACCCCCACCTTATTACCCAAAGCCTTCACTCCATGGGTTCAATTTTGTACTTCAAGAGTGCCTGAATTTTGTAAAGGACTCTGTGGACTTCACTTCATGTCTATTGGATGACTACCTAGTCTAATAAAGTGGGAGTGGTTTCCGGATATGTCCACTTGATTACTTGTGGTGATTAATTGATTAATCAATCAGTTACTATGTACTGATTATTGATTTGAAAATTTCCGCTGATTCCCAGCCCTAATGGAAGCAGCATAGTTGACCAACAGGATTCATTGCTAGGATTAATTGATTAAGAACCAGTCAGGACATTAGTAAACATAGCCTATATTGTGGATGATTTTCACTACTGATCTGTACGCACATACTCTATACAAATTGTCTATATCCCAGGAAACAAGTTCGTTAATTACATTGCTCAGGGTAAACTGATAAAGATATGGTACTAATCATACAAAACTGAACGTTCTATGGGTATGGGACGGGCATACCCATACCCAAAGCGCGAACGGCCACTCAGTATAGGGGAGTCACTGAACTTGACGATTGCAAAAATGTACACCTACATGTGATACCTGGAGTGACACCTACGTATCTCCAGTTCATTGTGTTACAGTTCGGAAACACGAGGTGTCGATTACGGCATATTGTAAACAAGAGAAAGGGTACATCCATACCCATATCTGTTTCAGGGGCATTTTCACAAACAGGTACACCCGTGGAACGTTCAGTTTTATATGATTAGTACCATATGTTAGGATTCCGTGATGTGCATGTATCATAGAAAGAAACATCACACAAATAAATTACCTTATCATAGACAAAATGTATCTCGCCATTTGGAAACAATGAGACTTGAAATGAAAAGGGACCAGCTGTAGCGGATACAAACAAATAAACCTCCTATCAATATACAATGTGATTATCAGTGAATGTAATAAGTAAGCACACATATTATAATTATTACAACTTACTCCGACAAAAATTACTCAAAAATTACTCCAAAATAATTGTTTACATGAATACATCTAAAATATCTACATACGTACGTATTAATCTACTAGTACCAGAATGATTAATCAATTAATAAATCAATCAATCAGTTACTATGCACTTGTAACCAATTTGAAAATTACAGATAATTTCCAGTACTAGTATTTAAGCATGTAATTTTACATAATTATTAATTTAGGATATTATACATATGTACAGAATATGCATACGTATGTACATGTCCATTATACATACGTTTGTATGTAATTACAAAACATGAACTCATGCAGTATATGTACATGCATGAGATAGGAACAAATACACAAAAAAGCAAGTAATTCGAATTAAAAAACGCCCCGCACTCGAATTACTTTGCCATCTCTTTTAGGCTTAGAAAAACCTTTGCTGAAGTTTTTACATTTCCAAATCGGCCATTTTTGTAGCACAGTATGATAATATTTATAGATTCACTCTTGCAGTTACATGTAGGAACAAATATTATATAAGTATATAATATAGTATAGCAAGCTTTACATACGTACTGGAAGGTAGCCCATAAAACATACAAACAAATAAACAATTGTATACAATGCAATAATATAATGTGAACTTGATGATTATCAATTACCATCGTCATGGTCCACGTTGAACACGTTATCCCATTGGACGGTGAATCGCTCCTCTGTAGAGGGACACGTGTAAGTGATGTTATATTAATTCATACAATGGAACAAATGACTCATCAATTAGCTAGCAAGTATCAGCAATTGGCTTATCAGGATACGTACATCTCACTTAAACATATCACCTCCAGGAAGGAAACACAGGAAATGGGTTCTTTTGTTAAAGACCTCGGGCTTCACCCTCGGTATCCCATACAAAGAATCCACCTGTGTGTACCCATACTAAAGGTGATATGACATATAAATGTATTTATGTACATACAAGAGCACGCATATAACACACACAGTAGACATGTACATATTGACATACAGTGAATTCTCGTTAATCCACCACAACTTGTTTTCGAACAATAACATAATAGTGGATTAACGTGTTTGGCAGATTAACTGGATGTTCATTAGTACTTGTACGCTTTATCAGTACTGGAAATTGTGTTGAATTGAAAGGTATGGCGGATAAACGAGTATTCACTGACTCACCAGTGTTCAGTATGTAGACGTTGGAGGTCTCGTTGAGTCCTGGCTCAAAGTTGGCTTGAAGTGGAGCGATGTACTGGTAGTCTTCAATTTGCGAGTGGAAGAAAGTACCCGTGTAGAGGAACCCTGTGTGTGGAGAAGAACAGTGAGCAAGGTGCACTTGAAGGAGAAATGGGAGTTGATAAAACAATAATATGTACATGCAAATGTGTTAAATTGAAAGGTTTGACAGATAAACAATGTACATGCAAATGTGTTGAATTAAAAGGTTTGGCGGATAAACAATGTACATGCAAATGTACGCATGTATGCACATATTACATGCACATTAATTGTTAGGAAAGAAACAGGATACAGTGTACTGTGATTAACACAGTTAAGGAGTGAGGACGGAAGGCAGCTCACCATTTGTAGTAATTCCAATGAACTCCAATAAGTGCCCGTAGTAGGGGAAGGAGAATGGCAATTCTAGAAACTGTAGAAAATATTATGATACACACAAATAAATGAGGTATAAATGCATATAATACTCATACAATTACTGTATACCACATGTACTGTATATACATGTGTACATAATATATTATACAAGATGTATAAGAAGGATATTATATGTACATACACTAGCCACTACACATATAATGGAGTACCAAATGGCTCAGCTCCTGTTCAAGGAGCCATGGAGGATGGAGCTAAGGCTCAATTCCAGCAATTGATTCAGGTGATTTTTATTGACATGTATGAATTACCCGCCCTACGGGCGTATTTGTCTGTAAACGTGTCATGAAAATGGCGCCTTTCAAGTACGGCGGATAGTACGGTTTCATTCGAATTCTAGAAGAAAGGCCTAAAACGAAACGCCAACCCCCTTAGTATACTTCATGGGTGGCACTGAGGACGTCTGGCAAATTTGGAGTCGATCAGATGCAAACCATCGAAGGAGTTCGTGAACAAACACAGACCCCGTGAATTATAGTAAGATTAATCAATTAATCAATCGGATACCATTCACTGATAATCGATTAGAAGATTACAGCAGATTTTCCAAGCACCAGTACACATAGTAGCCACACATACTGCATGTACACAAGATTTAGAACTGGGATACATGTACACTACATGTTCATGGTTACAGGTAACTTAATACAGCCTAGTCTCAAGATTGTTCCCGCACCCATACAATAAACTTTGTACGAGGATACACTCAATAAAAGCATCCACCTACGTAACAATTGCATATGACCACGATATTTCATACGTAACTACCCATATGTAGGTACACACACACATACAAACGATTGTACTACTTCCTTCACGACGGATACCTGGGTTATACATACGTAAGATAGCTATGCACACAGAACATGTAGAAAGTCATGAGTTTGCAACATACGTACATGGGAATTTAACTCCTAATTCAATTTTCAGGTCTCTCACTGCACTCACATTTGCTTACTAAGCATGTTGAAAGCCACAACAAATCTGTGATCATCAGCAGTACTACGTAACTATCAGTATTGGTTGATATATGTAGTGTCCTTGACATAGGTACTAGGTGAAGTGTATGGATTAACCAGGAGTGTGTGCTAACCAGGAGTGTGTACTAACCAGGAGTATGTACTAACCAGGAGTGTGTACTAACTAGGAGTGTGTGCTAACCAGGAGAGTGTACTAACCAGGAGTATGTACTAACCAGGAGTGTGTACTAACCAGGTGTGTGTGCTAACTAGGAGTGTGTACTAACCAGGAGTGTGTACTAACCAGGAGTGTGTACTAACCAGGAGTGTGTACCAACCAGGAGTGTGTACTAACCGGGAGTGTGTGCTAACCGGGAGTGTGTGCTAACCGGGAGTGTGTACTAACCAGGAGTGTGTGCTAACCGGGAGTGTGTGCTAACCGGGAGTGTGTGCTAACCGGGAGTGTGTGCTAACCGGGAGTGTGTGCTAACCGGGAGTGTGTGCTAACCAGGAGTATGTACTAACTGGGAGTGTGTACTAACCAGGAGTGTGTACTAACTAGGAGTGTGTACTAACCAGGAGTGTGTACTAACCAGGAGTGTGTACTAACCAGGAGTGTGTACTAACCAGGAGTGTGTACTAAGCAGGAGTGTGTACTAACCAGGAGTGTGTGCTAACCAGGAGTGTGTATTAACAAACCAGGAGTATTATATGTACAACTGAGAGTGTGTATTAACCAGGAGTATATAATTATGTACTAACCAGGAGTGAGTACTAATCAGGATACTTACTCAGCAAGTTGTGATGTACGTACTTCCTTGTAGATTGTAGATAGCCAGGTCAAATGAAGAATCACTATGCACACAGTCATGACTCAGCAACATACTTACACAAGATTCTAGCCCCAAATTTGATTTTCCATACAGACTACCACACTATACATACACACATGGACAAGGAAGGGAATTGATTGTGGTGTGAACACATGTAAGGCTGCATCATGTCATCTATGTATACATACACATGATCCCGAATAGGTGGAATGTAGAGAGGAAGTTCTGAATGGCCTCACTTGAAGTACAGTAGAACCTTACAACTTAGAACACCCGTGGGACCGCTTTAAATACATTAGAACCTCACAACTGAGACCACCTGTGGGACTAGCTGAAGTACAGTAGAACCTCACAACTGAGACCACCTATGGGACCAGTTGAAGTAGAACCTCACAACTGAGACCACCTATGGGACCAGTTGAAGTACAGTAGAACCTCACAATTAAGACCACCTATGGGACTAGTTGAAGTACAGTAGAACCTCACAACTGAGACCATCTATGGGACCAGTTGAAGTACAGTAGAACCTCACAATTGAGACCACCTGTGGGGCCAGTTGAAGTACAGTAGAATCTCACAATTGAGATCACCTATGGGACCAGTTGAAGTACAGTAGAACCTCACAATTGAGACCACCTATGGGACCAGTTGAAGTACAGTAGAACCTCACAATTAAGACCACCTATGGAACTAGTTGCAGTACAGTAGAACCTCACAATTGAGACCACCTATGGGACCAGTTGAAGTACAGTAGAACCTCACAATTGAGACCACCTGTGGGACCAGTTGAAGTACAGTAGAATCTCACAATTGAGATCACCTATGGGACCAGTTGAAGTACAGTAGAACCTCACAATTGAGACCACCTATGGGACCAGTTGAAGTGGTCTTAATTGTGAGGTGGTCCAATTTCTAAAATTGAAGATGTATTGAGTAATACATTGCCAACACTCACTCTGACAACCAGGGACTGGTCACTGAGAGAAGACCTAGTGACATTGCTGCTGTTGTCTTCAATCATCTCTGCTAGATCAAACCACAGACCTTCAGCAGCTGCTCCAGAGATGAACGTTGAATTGTAGTACAAATGAGAGTCCTACAGTATAAAGGGTAGATTCATTATGTACAAAACACGTGTGTGTGTGTGTGTGTGTGTGTGTGTGTGCGTGTGTGTGTGCGTGTGTGTGTGTGCATGTGCGTGTGTGTGTGTGTGCATGTGTGTGTGTGTTGTGTGTGTGTGTGTGTGTGTGTGTGTGTGTGTGTGTGTGTGCATGCGTGCGTGTGTGTGTGCTTCTGTCCCAGGACAGGTAATACACATACTGGGAGACAGGAATGGTTATTGAATATGGACAAGAATTATTATGAAATATTATAATGTGACAACTATCGTTGAAACAAGATTATTGGCTACTATTATGCCTATCAAATGTTTCAATCGTATGTTATATCTAGTGCGAATTAATGCAAGTTGCAGATATGTATGAAGGGGACATCCGTTGCTACCGAACATAATGTAACTAATTTTAGATAATGACAACCTTCCTATTCTCCATCATCCAATGATGGCCATTAATATCATGGTAGGCCAACCCAGTTGAATTGTACTTACAAACCATTCATGGGTATGTAGGACATACTCATAGAAATATTTGAATTACGTATGTGTAAGCTGAATTACCCGCCCTACGTAGAAGAAAGGCCTAAAACAAAACGCCAACCCCCTTAGGACACTCCACAGGTGCCGCTGAGGAGGATTGGAGAGTTTGACGTCAATCGCATGCGAACTGACGGAGGAGTTCGTGAACAAACAAACAGAGAATCCTTGCGTTATATTAGGATGTACTTACATACTGCACAGTATACATCTCGGAAAACTCAACACATTCTCGTAATCACATAACGATGAAGTTATGTTATGTTATGTTAAGACGTCGTTACGAAACAATAGCCACAAGAGGGTTGGTGAACAACTACAACCCTTCCATGATTACACTACCATCGAATTACGACTAAACTACGATATTTTAATTATCAAATTTTAGGAGTAAAAAACTAAGGTTCCGATATGATGTAACCACAAGTGAATAACAATAAATACGATTAGCATTGCGGCACATTGTGATTCTGCTACAATTATGTTACGATGCAATTACATTTACGGTATGTTACGATGTCAAGTATTCGGTGTTGCATACTGCACGTGTGTGGTTGTACGTACATTATGTTCATTGGTGTATTGTTGGAAATACAGAAAGATGATATAGCATGTTCATAGGTACATATGCATATACAAACATTGATGCACATAGTATATTACGTACGTATGTTCGTATGCATGTGTGTACACCCACCTCCACTACTGTGGCATTGCCTGAAGGAATTTGACGCTTGGCAATACGTTCGTGATCTTGTTCATTATTTCCTGTCATCAAAATGGCCGAGGTAAGCTGAGCCGATATTGAGTCCTCACCGTGGATACTGAAATGCTTTCTATTTCCATAGTTTCCTATGTAGATAAAAAGAAAGCTTTGATAGATGGTATTCATCCATATAGGACGTACTGGTGTCATTATAATTATTGTCACAAATACAGTTCAATTCCCGTTAATCTGCCACCACTTCATCCGCCAAACCTTTCAATCTGTCACAATTTCCCAGTATTAATATAATGTACAGGTACCAATGAATATCTAATTAATCCGCCAAACTTGTTAATTGATCCATTATATTCTTTGAAAATGAATGGTGGTGGATTAACGAGTATTCACTGTATATAGTTCAGATACATTGTGTCTACATGGAGTTCACACATAATAACTTATTGTACATATATACAGGGGGACCTCTCTGTAAAGGACACATTGGGACCAGCTATTTTGTCCACTGTAGAGAGGTTGTCCACTCTTCAGAGGTGGGAATGTATCAGCACTATAGGATAGTCTACTTCTGGTGTCTTAGAAAGTGTCCTTTGTAGGGAGGTAATTTCTATGGTGTCCTTTATTGGGAGAGTCCTTTAGTAGAGGTTCCACTGCAATGACAAATATTCAATCAAAGAAAAACGAATGTACAAGGTACATAGGTGTAATTCCAGTCACGATACAATTCCTGTAATTTGGGAATAAACTGTTCACTACTTCAAGACCTAAGCCTTAGATCTAGAGGACAACTGCTGTGTTCCTCTGGTATATAATGGTAGCCCTCAGCTATAACATGGCTGATGGTGAAGTCATGATCAACTGCTTACTTCCTGTGAGCTGGTTAATAGCGTGTGATCGAAATTACCTCATTCTACCAAGGCAATTACTGTAATAGTAATAAACAATGGACAAAATTGTACCTGTGTGTGTGTGCGGACTGTATTATACAAAATTGATCTTTGATAATGATCACCTTCGTCGATGATGGACCATATGAATAGTACGTACTTTTTCACTTCTGATTCGAAACCACTATTCCATCGTTGTTTGAACTACTTTAGACTGTATTGTAGTCGAAACGTTACTATCAAGACTTACCTTCGAATTCCGCGTTCGAGACAGCGACCAGGGCAAGAAGAATGGAGAGCGTTCTTTCCAGAGTCATCTTTGGTATCTATAACCCTTTGCCGATCGAGGGTAGACTGTCTTCAACTGAACCGGAACGTACCGATCTCTTACGGTCAAGAACTTCCACAAGTGCAGGGACACGTGCCAATTTCCACAACAGAATCATTGCAAACATTTTACGTACGTTCCTTATAAGGGACTAGTGGACACGTGTGAGTGTGTGTGTGTACGTGTGTACACTCCTACACCGAATGCCCAAATAGAATCAATATAAGATGAATAATATGATGGAAGTGGTGTTCAGTGTCTTTTTGAGTTTGGAAGCTTGTTAAATTAAATGCCAGTGCTGGTGACAGGGGTACGATCAACATTCTTCCTTGAAGGATAACTACATGAAAACAACTCATGCACATGCAAACAAATTGTGTGCATGCGTTATCAAAAGGGGGTAAATGAGTCACGTGTACACCTGTGGGGTGCATGTACATGCATGCATGTAGGTGTCAGGTTGTACAGAGACGGTGTCATACATGACATACAATAACAAACACATAATATTCATATATTATTGCATGCAAAACATAATATACACACTATCCATACCTATAAAATAAAACATATCATGTACAGTAACTACATGTACGTATGTATATATTGTAACACATATCATAATTCAATGTAATTCACCAGCCAGATAATATTTAACATCAAACGTTTTGACAGCTGACGGACCACTGAAGAAGACAGCTGACTGCTGTCTTCTTCAGTGGACCACAGTGGACCAGTCAGCCGTTCTACCATTTTCGTATTGTAACACGCTCGTCCATTCAATTTGTATTAGATTATAATAATACAGTGGTCACTGATATACGTATTATCATAGAAAATATTATAGTTCTTTATTGCACTGTATTATATACGGTATTACTTTTTACGTATGCTATTATTCAACCAAAGTGTGCAATACATTATAAGTAGTCTTGTGTAGCCAGAAAAAGATGGAGGTGTGCCAGTGAGGGCCTGCATGGCTATACAAGACTAAGTATGCAGTTGCCGCATCACTCGTCCAATGTCTGTACTCAACAAACACTACAATATGATCGCACACATATTTACAGTACAGTCTGTTCAACAGGATAATTGAAGAGGTACAGTGAAACCTCACTAATCCGACACCTCTATAATCCAACATTCTCTCTAATCTGACCATTATACGAGGTACAATCACCATACATAAGTATGGTAAGAGGCACTCCATAATCCAACAACCTCTTAATCCAACATTATTCTCAGGTTCCACTGCGAGTGTCGGATTAGAGGTTTCACTGTATATGCTCGATAGAGAGGTGAATTCCTCGTGACCTGTGTAAGGCCGGTATGAGTTAAGAACACCACCGAGTATCACGGCAACCAGCTGAAAGACCTAGACCCGTGTCAGCTTGGGGATCTCATGCCATCTCAATAGGACTTTGGTCCCTCAGGTGACACAGGCTTAAGTCTTGTTAGCTGGTTGGCGTAACACTCAGTGATGTTCTTAACTCAGGTATACATTCCCATATACACTGGAACCTCTCTATTACAAACATCTGAAATGTGGAAACCTCTATAAAAAGGACACCACTCTGTGTCCTAGTGGAGTACTGTAGTGTATCAAATGACCTCTGAATTGAGGAAACCTCTGTAATAAGGACGAAATTATGGTCCCAACGTGTCCACTATAGAGAGGTTCCACTGTATGCAGAAAACATGTTGGTCGAACATTTGTAATTATTCGTTGCTCTCCGGTGTAATATCAAATAGACCATTCCAATCACCACACCGAGACAATAAACGTGCTCAGTACGACAACATACGCAAAATGAGTGTGAAGGAATATGTGCATATGTACATGAAGCTTGGAATATGTGAACTTCATTATCTTGGAGTGTAGATTTCCTCACTGGGCTGTCAATGTTCCTCAGACAGCACATCTCCAAACATGAGGGCAGCTGTGGCAGCCTACGACAGAGCAGGGAGAGCAGTGTGAGTAACGATGCCATGAACTCAGGTGTCTACATGTGGGGGGGGGGGCTTGGTCTAATGTGGGGGGAGGGAGCTTCGTCTAACATGAGGTGGAGAGGGGCTGGCCTAACTGCTTGCAATGGACCAGCTATTCGTAGTGAAGCCCTGTACATGCAGTCAACTGCCAGCTTGACATGAACTAGCTACATGCAGTGAACTAGCTACATGCAGCGAACTAACTACATGTAGTGAACTAGTTACATGTAGTGAACTAACTACATGTAGTGAACTAGCTACATGTAGTGAACTAACTACATGTAGTGAACTAGCTACATGTAGTGAACTAACTACATGTAGTGAACTAGCTACATGCATTGAACTAGCTACATACAGTGAACAAGCTACATGTAGTGAACTAGATACATGCATTGAACATGCTACATCCAGTCAGAGAGCTACTTGACACGAACTAGCTACATGTAGTGAACTAGCTACATCCAGTCAATTAGCTACTTGACATGAACTGGCTACAGGTGGTGCACTAGCTATGCATCAGTTTTGATCACACAATGCAAACTCAGCAAAGATAATGCAAATCAGCACTTGATAAGGTGGACCATCTGTAAGCCCAAACATGTATTGGAGGAATTGAGACACCTGATAGGTTTTTAAGATGGCATGTACAGAAGAGTTGTCATGGTAACTGCTCCTAATATAGTCACAATAAGATGAGCTGTCAGCTGATACACCGCAAACACAACATAACATTGCCATGGTAACCATTCTTAACATAGTTACAGTAAGATAAACTAACATCGCAAACACACTGTAAGCACAAACCAATGCACCACCCTCAACACATTGTGTGCATACTATTTCATAAAAGGTGACACATGAAAGAAGCCATGTATATACTTAAAACCTCCCACTACAACTGTTGACCTTAATTTAACAGCAAGTTTTGTTTTCGCATTTTTGTCAAATAACACTCGTAGAATGTTTTCCAAACTGCTGCACACATCAACTGTGATATTTTTTACTCTATACATACATGTGTGTGTGTGTGTGTGTGTGTGTGTGTGTGTGTGTGTGTGTGTGTGTGTGTGTGTGTGTGTGTGTGTGTGTGCATGTGTGTGTGTGTGTGTGTGTGTGTGTGTGTGTGTGTGTGTGTGTGTGTGTGTGTGTGTGTGTGTGTGTGTCTGTGTGTGTGCATGGGCATGTGTATGCATATAGGCGTGTAGGTACATACGTACTTATACAAACAAACACAGTACCACAACTCATATACGTACCTTGGACGATTTAACTGAGGGTGTTTGCTGTTTCTGTAGAACATAGGAGGACCCTGGTCTGCTGAAGTGGGGCTTGATGTGAGGGAATGAGGAGGATGGGCTCTTATCCCTGTTCTCCTCAACACCTGGATCTGGGACCACCTACGACGAAGTGCACACACAACTTTGTCAGTATAGACATATGTCAATGAGTATATAACTATAATATGTATGTATCCCGATGCGTGGGCATTATCACTTAACTTCAAAAATACCAACTTCGCCTCATATTGTTCCTTGACACTCAAGTATATCCGTCATGTACCCAGGGAAAGCGGGGTATATCTAATACAAGTACTGATTAGGCTATGTTGAAGTGGATGTGAAATGCTAACAGAGGACAATGCAGAAGCTAATGTCTCTATGCATATGTACGTACGTACATGACAAAACACCAAGTACATACATACATGTAATACACGCACTTAGCTGTTGGAACACTGATAGAACTGGGGTACAATTTAGTTTGGCAGGAATAAAAATAGACTATGTAATTGTGCACGAAATAAATGACCTCCATGAACAGGGACATATAACCAAATATTTCATTCTTGCCTACAAGTGTCTCCAAAAGGACGAAGAGCAGTAAAACAGGTACTTTGTAACCTTTCAAATGACAGGAAGGTTAATGCATGCAGATCACATCCGGTAGAAGGGAAGAGGTAGAAATGCTAGGGGCATTACAGTGAGGTATGTATGTTATGTGAGAATACACCTGGCCCCTTTGTACGAAAGTGGTGATGGTGTGTGTGGGGGGGGGGGGCGTTCCTCTGGTGTTCTGACACCAGGAATGCATAGTACATGTACAATGAACACAACAGAGACAGACAGTACATGTACAACACACACCATTGAGACACACAGTACATGTACAACACACACCATTGAGACAGACAGTACTACATGTACAACACAGACCATGGAGACACACAGTACATGTACAAGACACATCACGGAGACACATATTATAGTGACTTGATACCTTTTTGACAATGTCCATTTTGATAAGGTCATTCTTTGATGTTCGTTGACAACCAGCAGCTGCACACACAATACCAAAACATAAATTAAATGTCTGTCTGTCTGTCTGTCTGTCTGTGTGTGTGTGTGTGTGTGTGTGTGTGTGTGTGTGTGTGTGCGTGTACGCGCGCATACATGCATGCATAAAATCAATGTGAGTGGGTGTGCGTGTGTGTTCACATACATGCATGCAGAAATGTGAGTGAGTGTGCGTGTGTGTTCACACGAGCAAGTGTGCGTGCTTGCATCTATACACGCACGCATGCACGCATACATGTACACAATATTACACGTCTCAGTTAACATGTCCATTCCTACCACAAATTGGATATGATACGTATTAGTATACATGCACTCACACCCACACATAACTAACTAAACAATGCATTTCAAAGTGAAGTACATAGGATGCCAAATACAGAGATACATAGTAGTCATGTTACCGTGGTACACAAACGACACCCTACCCACCTGCGAAGAAGGGCCAAACTGAGTCCAGAGCTGAAGCAAAGTCTGCCGCAGTCCTGTAGCAAGCAATACGATACAATATGTACAATATTATGATACAATACAATGCAATATGTACTATATAATACAATACAATACAATATAATATGTACAATATTCTACAATACAATGCAATATATATACACTATAATACAATGCAATACAATATGTACAATATGATACAATACAATGCAGTATGTACTATATAATACAATACAATATAATATGTACAATATAATACAATACAATGCAATACAATATAATATGTTCAATATAATACAATACAATGCAATACAAAACCAAATGTACGTACAATATGATAGAATACAATGCAATATACCATATAGCGGGAAATTTTTGCAAGGTTGCAATTTTCGCAGTTTTCGCGATTTGACTGAAGGTGTGAAAATTACAACTGCGGATTTCAGTTTAACATTGCACAATACTTGTCTTTGATTGCAACATTGCAAAAATATGAACTGCAAATATTAGGCCAAGGTGCATTTCGCGAAATTTAGGACCCATGAAAATTTCCCGCTATATTGTATACAGAAAATATTACGTACAAACCAATACACTACCCTACAATATACATATATATGTATGTATATTGTAATATATATGTTTTATTCCACTGAGTACTGAATAAATGTGCTTGTCTAATACACCAAGAGACTTTAGGGGAAAAATTTCCCCAAAGATTCTCCCCACCCTGTACTTAGTCATTATGCATAAAGACACAATACACACACGTATGTACAAACACACATATGCACACATACGTACACACGCCCAGACGTGCACACACACACACACACACACACACACACACACACACACACACACACACACACACACACACACACACACCTGCCTACTTTGTCCTGCATAGAGAGGTCAGGATTGCTGTCCATCAGCCATAGCAGCACCTTCCCATGTCCTTGGAAGGCTGCACAATGACAGGGAGTCCACCCTGTTGCTCTGTTAGTGATATTAACATCAGCCCTACATGCACAAAGTACAGGGAACAAATGTATCTCAAACACCCCACACGGTGTACTCCAATTCTCAACTAATTTTATTGTGTTACACTTATACACTCGGCTGGTAGAAAGTCAACTAGTTGAGAGGAAATTCCTGTTATTAGGAAGCTTCCTGTAGGTCCCTGCCGTGTATACTTATACTAGTTTGATAGCTCCTGATATTCTTCTGAACAATTCTGAAGATGAGACTCAGCATTACTGGAGCTATTACTGAGGGAGTGGTTGGAGGGTGATTTTTTGGGGGTTGGGTTCCAGTTCAATAACCATAAGGAATGCTGGTACATTACATAGTTTATAAAGAAACTTCACAAAACCCTCCATTTTGCTTTCATGTGAGACACTCGGCTTAGTTCAAAGTCCTCTACAGGCACATAACGGTCTAAAATGGGGTTTCATACAATTAAGGCCGACAAACCCCTCTTCCCACTCAAATGCCTAATTGCACCCAACATACTAATTGTGCAACGTACAATGTAACAGCTATTATACAATTTTCAATTCCCTTTCAATCAAACATGAAGATCTACCTTGTGTGGTTGAATGTCTAGGAAATGCTATTCAGATACAAATCAAATTTCACGAGTGCATAAAGCATTTAATAGAATAGTAAT
>OZ026551.1:1284017-1289017 GCA_964020155.1 Chondrilla cf. caribensis | reverse complement strand
CATGTACATGCATAAATTGTAGCTGTTTTCGTAGAGGCTCATTGTTATGGCATCAGACTACACATGACGATTTGAGAATTCACTGTGTACCTCACTAAGACCTTAGTGGTCAAGACGCCCATCGTGATTATTTCAAGTTATGCGAATGTTCCATATTGCTTATGTCATATTGTGGCTGTTGCTCTTTCAGTTGATGTTCCATTCCCAGCTATCAGCGGAGAGAATACTCATGTATGAACAGCTTTGACACACTCAGCCAACGGAAAACAGGAACCATGTAATGATACAACATTCCCTACTGAATAACCACTTATATCACTCCGCGGTATTGTATAACTGAGCCATTTCCCACGTGACTCGAGGTAAAATAAGGTTGTTATTCATCTAAATATTGTTAATGTTGCCTAGACGACGCCACGCCTGGATTGTGTAACAAAATTTGGGGGAATAGCGACTCGATAACTTCAAAGTACCACTAATGGCTTCCGTCCACACCACAAACCTTCAAATCTCCTTCAGCTGCTGCATTGCACAAACCGCCCTTTAGGGAGGCCATTGTCCTGCTTGGCTGGCAGGCGTACTATTAATAGAAACGTCCATATATGGAACTGTTAATCAGCTGACAATAGAGCGTGGTATTTTATACGTCAAGGCAAGCCTATATGAGCCGTATAAACTCTGACCTCCAGCTCGATTGTTGTTGTATACGATCTCTCCTCATATCCTTTGTTCGAAGAAGATACGTGCAAACGTTTTCCTTCCATTAGTGCCGCTCTCTGTCCCCACGAGTGTGTCCACGTCTTTACCTATCTGTGAATCTGTCATCCAGAGGTTTTGGTTGCAGTTTGGACCCCTGTTTGTCTTCACGAAGATCTTCAGTGGTGAGTTATTGTTACACCCCGGTGTACTTCTCCGTTTACACTGTCGCGAACGCGTGGCAGTGTGGTTATGTAGGAAGAAGGATCATTTTTCACGAATTTGGGATCAGGCGAAGGTTGTAACTCGTCGATCCCCAAGCGTTCCAAACGGTTGAGTCCGACTGTTGTCCAGCGCCGCGATTTTCCACTCTTACATGCTTTCTCCTCCTGCGCGTATATCAGACGTTAACTTGAGTGTGTGTAATGGTTATGTTGTATTGTATTGATATTGTTAGTGTTCGGTTTGTTGAGTGGATTGTTGCATGATGAGTACGATTAAGTATTGCCCTCAGGCGCGTGTGTACGTGTGTGTGTGTGTGTGTGTGTGTGTGTGTGTGTGTGTGTGTGTGTGTGTGTTTGTGTGTGTGTTTGTGTGTATGTTTGTGTGTGTGTGTGGTTGTGTGTGTGTGTGTGGTTGTGTGTGTGTGTGTGTGTGTATGTGTGTGTGTGTGTGTTTGTGTGTATGTTTGTGTGTGTGTGTGAATGTATGCATATCTACGTACATATTCGGAAGGATATGTGTGCATATAGATTGGTATTAGTTTCCATTTGCCAGACACAGTAACTTCACCCAACCCTCCACCCACTCAAAACGGTTACAATCTTCCAATTCTCAATTAATCTCATTCATTCCATTAGGCGTGTATTCCCGACATGCATACATAACCACATGTACTCAAAATAATTTGTGTACATAAGGTTCATGTATGCAGACCCTTGTCATCGATCGTCCAAGTAGTGTGTACACTACTTTGTACATTTCCCGCCTACATTGGATCCACACAATTGAGACTACTTGGAACATTGACAATGGTCTCAATTGTGATCCTAGTACTGATGCTGCTAATGTGTATGAATTCATGCAGTACGTATTTTTGTGAGTGGGAAATGGTAGACCTAGTACTGAGGTGGTCCAATTACTGAGGTGGTCTTATTACTGAGGTGGTCCTATTACTGAGGTGGTCCTATTACTGAAGTGGTCCTATTACTGAGGTGGTCCTATTACTGAGGTGGTCCAGTTACTGAGGTGGTCCTATTACTGAGGTGGTCCAGTTACTGAGGTGGTCTTATTACTGAGGTTGTTCCATTACCGAGAGGTGGTCCAGTTGCTGTGGTGGTCCCATTACTGATCTTATACGTAATTATGAATACCATTGTACGTATATCACATATGTACGTACATACGTATGTGTGCACACTTCTTCACATTAATCAGTCTGCAATGTAATCCATTGAGCATAATATAATATTTCCTTGTCACTAATGTTTCCTTCCTGCATATATATTACATCACGTCTCTCTCACAGTGGGATGTGGAAAAGTGGTCTTGTTTTCACTCGTTGTATACACGCCAACACTCCTTTACAGAGATCAGTACTGAGGAACCTCCTTTATACCAGTCTGGCTTGCAACACTGTCTTTTTATGACGTCATTCCGAGTGTCCCTTGTGAAATATGGTCTAGCAGCAATGGAGATTAACTGCACAACTATTGACAGATCAGAATCAGATAGGAGTACCCTAACTATTCACATCTTTGAAGCAGATATTAATCATACCTATACTTTAAAGCGCCTATGGCCCTGAAAAAAAAATATATATATATTATAAAAAATAGAATAAAATACTTTAAAGCGTATATGTTATTTGTCTATCCTCACTGATGTTTCGGAGACATGAATTAATCTCAATTGCTGCTACACAGTCCCTTGCTCTCCTCACCCGGGTCACCTGTTGGGGCGGTGTAGCAGGCCAGACTTCACACACTTCACACCTTCATTTTTTTCCTCTATGGATTGCGACAGATTACTTGGAGTTGGCTGCACACACACGTACGCATGTACTTGTATCACTATCAGTAACCAAGTTAACTTTTTCGACATAGCTCACCCACACAACCAGTCACTTCAAAGGGACCCAGTACACCCCCGTTTTTTGATAGAGATTAGAACTGTGTCTGATCTATTATAGCCAGACCCAACATGGTCTTTCTCTTGCCATGCCATTCCAGACTACGATGGGACTGTGTGTTTGTGCCGCTTGCCTATCATATCAGCATTGAAATTACGTGTATGCTGGATAGTAGAGGGTTGAT
This sequence comes from Chondrilla cf. caribensis, assembly GCA_964020155.1. Lineage (NCBI taxonomy): Eukaryota > Metazoa > Porifera > Demospongiae > Chondrillida > Chondrillidae > Chondrilla > Chondrilla cf. caribensis. Next base: position 1,286,006 of record OZ026551.1, on the reverse strand, counting down.
ATCGGCTGAAACGCCTACCCTGGGCTACCATGACTATGGGGTTTGGTTGTTCGGCATCAGAGATATTGGATAGATGGTTTGTTGTTTGTTTTCTGTTTGTGGATGTGGCTTGTCACCTCGTCTACAAGGGTGAATAGTGTCCAGACCTTGAATGAAACCAAAGGCCATTTTCATATCAGCCGGTGCCAGGCTGTGTACTCTGGAAGGGTTTGAACTCATTGCCACTTCCTCAACTTATAAGATATCTTTCATTGATGAAATGGTATACGTAGTTTCACATCAAAGGGGTTGTGATGAGGTTGCTCGTTTCAGGTCATGTACGCACCACTGAGGAATGTCACTGAATGATCGCCTTAGTGTTGTGCACCCAACACCCTTGTTGGCGATAAGCATCACGTTTTAAGATTGCAAGTGTTCTCATCATGGAGTTTTACAGACCATGGTGTACATATGTATGTACACACACACACACACACACACACACACACACACACACACACACACACACACACACACACGTGCATACACACTCACATACGTATGCACGTACACACGTATGTACGTATGTTGTAAAGACTGTCTTTCAGGCTGTTTTACGATCACAGGGAATGTTGAATTGTAGAGGAGATGTTTGATTATTGAGGCACCTTGGCATTCAAGAGGATTTTGGATGCATGGGTTCACTGTGCACCACGCCCATACTGTGTGTACATACAGTACTTATCATGTTGTATTGAGGATTGGCTGTGTGCGTGTATACAGTGAATTCAGGTTGATCTGCCCCTCATTGAGAAGGAATAATGGACAGATTAGCACTGAATCTGAGAGATTATCCAAATCATTTCTTCAAGTCTGTACATATGTACACAAACGAATGTATGCGATGGTGGGTGTGGATATGTTGTGGATGAAACAATGACAAACTGACGGATATTAACTGTGTTGTGTCAGATCCCTTTACAACTGTACTTTTTATGGTTGGAGTCTCTTGACATATTTTGTGGTACTTATGTATTCAAATAGACAGGAATTGTTATGGATACAACATTCAAACTGGTTACAGAAAGTTGAATACATGCGCAAAGGCACCAACACACCCACCCACGCATGCATGCACACACACACACACACACACACACACACACACACACGCACACACACACACACACACACACACACACACACACACACACACACACACACACACTAACTGGCACATAATATTTCTGCATATTATGGTACACATGCTGTGTGATTCCCTTCAGTAAGGAACCTCGCACACGTTTTAAGGTATGTCTGCAACTATTGTACATGATGTGAACTATTGTTGGTACTTCTGTGTTCATTCCAAGATGCCCTATGGTATTTCATTCTATCACATCATCGTCCTGTATACGAGGTCAATAAAAGCCATATTACGTTTATACGGAAGTGTACGTATATGTATGTATATACATATATGTATTTGTGTGTACATACGCAACAACATATAAGTAAGAACATGTGCACATTCCACTCCACGCACACGTACACACACACACACACACACACACACACACACACACACACACACCTTCACCAATTCTCACCTCTTGTACATACTCAACTTCTTGTGTGTGAGTTCATCAACTTCAAGGGAACCTCAATGATGCGTGAATGTTCTGTGAAAGTGACTAGACATGAGTGGCCACCCTTCATTGACATATTACATGCTTACATAATATGTTTGTGGTAACGCCACATACGTACATGCATAGTCCAACTTGCTCTAACATTTGTACATATGTACATTGCCTGAAGCAAACAACCCACTTGTACTTGTTTTTTATGTATGGGGATCAAAAATGTCCCTGGGGGTACATCTCTCCCCTGTGCACACGCCTGTACATAAGGTTGGTTTAGGTGCTGAATATACCCACTTCACACACTGTATTGTGCATACTGTTTCTATGCACACACTGCTCATAAGGTTGCTTTGATTCCAACAGT
>OZ026551.1:1244017-1274017 GCA_964020155.1 Chondrilla cf. caribensis | reverse complement strand
CACAGACACACTCCTGGAACTAATACGCTCCTTTGGATAACAAAAATGATAGGTTTTGTTGCTGATGAAAATTCTACCAGATGTCCATATGGCACATAGCATTATACATTTGCATGTACATTTCAATATAAGTGTAATACGCCTTGTGGTGATAACTCAGGTGATTTGACATCACGTTGCTGGTCACCAAGGGCTACCCAGTGTCCATGCCAAACTCACCAACACATTTTCGGATGCATACAAATCGTCCTGAGTGTGGTATAGGCCTCGTGGTGACAAGCAAAAAATGTCAATTTTTATGCTTGTCACCACGACCTCTCCTGTGTGCACATAATGCATCATAGATCTAATACGAATGCACAGACACACTCCTGGAACTAATACGCTCCTTTTGATAACAAAAATGATAGATTTTGTTGTTGATCAAAAATTTCTACCAGATGTCCATATGGCACATAGCATTATACATTTGCATGTACATTTCAATATAAGTGTAATACGTCTTGTGGTGATAACTCAGGTGAATTGACACCACATATGCATTCCTGGTCACCAAGGGCTACCCAGTGTCCGTGCCCAACTCACCAACACAATTTCGGATGCATACAAATCGTCCTGAGTGTGCTATAGGCCTCGTGGTGACAAGCAAAAAAAATGTCAATTTTTATGCTTGTCACCACGACCTCTCCTGTGTGCACATAATGCATCATAGATCTAATACGAATGCACGGACACACTCCTGGAACTAATACGCTCCTTTTGATAACAAAAATGATAGATTTTGTTGCTGATGAAAATTCTACCAGTTGTCCATATGGCACATAGCATTATACATTTGCATGTACATTTCAATATAAAAGTAATATGCCTTGTGGTGATAACTCGGATGATTTGACATCACGTTGCTGGTCACCAAGGGCTGCCCAGTGTCCATGCCAAACTCACCAACACAATTTCGGATGCATACAAATCGTCCTGAGTGTGCTATAGGCCTCGTGGTGACAAGCAAAAAATGTCAATTTTTATGCTTGTCACCACGACCTCTCCTGTGTGCACATAATGCATCATAGATCTAATACGAATGCACGGACACACTCCTGGAACTAATACGCTCCTTTTGATAACAAAAATGATAGATTTTGTTGCTGATGAAAATTCTCCCAGGTGTCCATATGGCACATAGCATTATACATTTGTATGTACATTTCAATATAAGTGTAATACACCTTGTGGTAATAACTCAGGTGATTTGACACCACATTCCTGGTCACCAAGGGCTACCCAGTGTCCGTGCCCAACTCACCAACACAATTTCGGATGCATACAAATCGTCCTGAGTGTGCTATAGGCCTCGTGGTGACAAGCAAAAAAAATGTCAATTTTTATGCTTGTCACCACGACCTCTCCTGTGTGCACATAATGCATCATAGATCTAATACGAATGCACGGACACACTCCTGGAACTAATACGCTCCTTTTGATAACAAAAATGATAGATTTTGTTGCTGATGAAAATTCTACCAGTTGTCCATATGGCACATAGCATTATACATTTGTATGTACATTTCAATATATGTGTAATACGTCTTGTGGTAATAACTCAGGTGATTTGACATCACGTTGCTGGTCACCAAGGGCTGCCCATTGTCCATGCCCAACTCACCAACACAATTTCGGATGCATACAAATCGTCCTGAGTGTGCTATAGGCCTCGTGGTGACAAGCAAAAAATGTCCATTTTTATGCTTGTCACCATGACCTCTCCTGTGTGCACATAATGCATCATAGATCTAATACGAATGTACTGACACACTCCTGGAACTAATACGCTCCTTTTGATAACAAAAATGATAGATTTTGTTGTTGATCAAAAATTCTACCAGATGTCCATATGGCACATAGCATTATACATTTGCATGTACATTTCAATATAAGTGTAATACGCCTTGTGGTAATAACTCAGGTGATTTGACATCACGTTGCTGGTCACCAAGGGCTGCCCAGTGTCCATGCCAAACTCACCAACACATTTTCGGATGCATACAAATCGTCCTGAGTGTGCTATAGGCCTCGTGGTGACAAGCAAAAAAATGTCAATTTTTATGCTTGTCACCACGACCTCTCCTGTGTGCACATAATGCATCATAGATCTAATACGAATGCACGGACACACTCCTGGAACTAATACGCTCCTTTGGATAACAAAAATGATAGGTTTTGTTGCTGATGAAAATTCTACCAGTTGTCCATATGGCACATAGCAATATACATTTGTATGTACATTTCAATATATGTGTAATACGTCTTGTGGTAATAACTCAGGTGATTGGACACCACATTCCTGGTCACCAAGGGCTACCCAGTGTCCGTGCCCAACTCACCAACACAATTTCGGATGCATACAAATCGTCCTGAGTGTGCTATAGGCCTCGTGGTGACAAGCAAAAAAAATGTCAATTTTTATGCTTGTCACCATGACCTCTCCTGTGTGCACATAATGCATCATAGATCTAATACGAATGCACGGACACACTCCTGGAACTAATACGCTCCTTTTGATAACAAAAATGATAGATTTTGTTGCTGATGAAAATTCTACCAGTTGTCCATATGGCACATAGCATTATACATTTGCATGTACATTTCAATATAAAAGTAATATGCCTTGTGGTGATAACTCGGATGATTTGACATCACGTTGCTGGTCACCAAGGGCTGCCCAGTGTCCATGCCAAACTCACCAACACAATTTCGGATGCATACAAATCGTCCTGAGTGTGCTATAGGCCTCGTGGTGACAAGCAAAAAATGTCAATTTTTATGCTTGTCACCATGACCTCTCCTGTGTGCACATAATGCATCATAGATCTAATACGAATGCACAGACACACTCCTGGAACTAATACGCTCCTTTTGATAACAAAAATGATAGATTTTGTTGCTGATGAAAATTCTCCCAGGTGTCCATATGGCACATTACATTATACATTTGTATGTACATTTCAATATAAGTGTAATACACCTTGTGGTAATAACTCAGGTGATTTGACACCACATTCCTGGTCACCAAGGGCTACCCAGTGTCCGTGCCCAACTCACCAACACAATTTCGGATGCATACAAATCGTCCTGAGTGTGCTATAGGCCTCGTGGTGACAAGCAAAAAAAATGTCAATTTTTATGCTTGTCACCACGACCTCTCCTGTGTGCACATAATGCATAATAGATCTAATACGAATGCACGGACACACTCCTGGAACTAATACGCTCCTTTTGATAACAAAAATGATAGATTTTGTTGCTGATGAAAATTCTACCAGTTGTCCATATGGCACATAGCATTATACATTTGTATGTACATTTCAATATAAGTGTAATACGTCTTGTGGTAATAACTCAGGTGATTTGACATCACGTTGCTGGTCACCAAGGGCTGCCCATTGTCCATGCCCAACTCACCAACACAATTTCGGATGCATACAAATCGTCCTGAGTGTGCTATAGGCCTCGTGGTGACAAGCAAAAAATGTCCATTTTTATGCTTGTCACCATGACCTCTCCTGTGTGCACATAATGCATCATAGATCTAATACGAATGTACTGACACACTCCTGGAACTAATACGCTCCTTTTGATAACAAAAATGATAGATTTTGTTGTTGATCAAAAATTCTACCAGATGTCCATATGGCACATAGCATTATACATTTGCATGTACATTTCAATATAAGTGTAATACGCCTTGTGGTAATAACTCAGGTGATTTGACATCACGTTGCTGGTCACCAAGGGCTGCCCAGTGTCCATGCCAAACTCACCAACACATTTTCGGATGCATACAAATCGTCCTGAGTGTGGTATAGGCCTCGTGGTGACAAGCAAAAAAATGTCAATTTTTATGCTTGTCACCACGACCTCTCCTGTGTGCACATAATGCATCATAGATCTAATACGAATGTACGGACACACTCCTGGAACTAATACGCTCCTTTTGATAACAAAAATGATAGATTTTGTTGCTGATGAAAATTCTACCAGTTGTCCATATGGCACATAGCATTATACATTTGTATGTACATTTCAATATATGTGTAATACGTCTTGTGGTAATAACTCAGGTGATTTGACACCACATTCCTGGTCACCAAGGGCTACCCAGTGTCCGTGCCCAACTCACCAACACAATTTCGGATGCATACAAATCGTCCTGAGTGTGCTATAGGCCTCGTGGTGACAAGCAAAAAAATGTCAATTTTTATGCTTGTCACCATGACCTCTCCTGTGTGCACATAATGCATCATAGATCTAATACGAATGTACTGACACACTCCTGGAACTAATACGCTCCTTTTGATAACAAAAATGATAGATTTTGTTGCTGATGAAAATTCTCCCAGGTGTCCATATGGCACATAGCATTATACATTTGTATGTACATTTCAATATAAGTGTAATACGTCTTGTGGTAATAACTCAGGTGAATTGACACCACATATGCATTCCTGGTCAACAAGGGCTACCCAGTGTCCGTACCCAACTCACCAACACAATTTCGGATGCATACAAATCGTCCTGAGTGTGGTATAGGCCTCGTGGTGACAAGCAAAAAAATGTCAATTTTTATGCTTGTCACCACGACCTCTCCTGTGTGCACATAATGCATCATAGATCTAATACGAATGTACGGACACACTCCTGGAACTAATACGCTCCTTTTGATAACAAAAATGATAGATTTTGTTGCTGATGAAAATTCTCCCAGGTGTCCATATGGCACATAGCATTATACATTTGTATGTACATTTCAATATATGTGTAATACGTCTTGTGGTAATAACTCAGGTGATTTGACATCATGTTGCTGGTCACCAAGGGCTGCCCATTGTCCATGCCCAACTCACCAACACAATTTCGGATGCATACAAATCGTCCTGAGTGTGGTATAGGCCTCGTGGTGACAAGCAAAAAAATGTCAATTTTTATGCTTGTCACCACGACCTCTCCTGTGTGCACATAATGCATCATAGATCCAATACGAATGTACTGACACACTCCTGGAACTAATACGCTCCTTTCGATAACAAAAATGATGGATTTTGTTGCTGATGAAAATTCTCCCAGGTGTCCATATGGCACATAGCATTATACATTTGTATGTACATTTCAATATATGTGTAGTACGCCTTGTGGTAATAACTCAGGTGAATTGACATCACGTTGCTGGTCACCAAGGGCTGCCCAGTGTCCATGCCCAACTCACCAACACAATTTCGGATGCATACGAATCGTCCTGAGTGTGGTATAGGCCTCGTGGTGACAAGCAAAAAAATGTCAATTTTTATGCTTGTCACCATGACCTCTCCTGTGTGCACATAATGCATCATAGATCTAATACGAATGTACTGACACACTCCTGGAACTAATACGCTCCTTTGGATAACAAAAATGATAGGTTTTGTTGCTGATAAAAATTCTACCAGATGTCCATATGGCACATAGCATTATACATTTGTATGTACATTTCAATATAAGTGTAATACGTCTTGTGGTAATAACTCAGGTGATTTGACATCACGTTGCTGGTCACCAAGGGCTGCCCAGTGTCCATGCCAAACTCACCAACACATTTTCGGATGCATACAAATCGTCCTGAGTGTGGTATAGGCCTCGTGGTGACAAGCAAAAAAATGTCCATTTTTATGCTTGTCACCACGACCTCTCCTGTGTGCACATAATGCATCATAGATCTAATACGAATGCACGGACACACTCCTGGAACTAATACGCTCCTTTTGATAACAAAAATGATAGATTTTGTTGCTGATGAAAATTCTCCCAGGTGTCCATATGGCACATAGCAATATACATTTGTATGTACATTTCAATATATGTGTAATACGTCTTGTGGTAATAACTCAGGTGATTTGACATCACGTTGCTGGTCACCAAGGGCTGCCCATTGTCCATGCCCAACTCACCAACACATTTTCGGATGCATACAAATCGTCCTGAGTGTGCTATAGGCCTCGTGGTGACAAGCAAAAAAATGTCAATTTTTATGCTTGTCACCATGACCTCTCCTGTGTGCACATAATGCATCATAGATCTAATACGAATGTACTGACACACTCCTGGAACTAATACGCTCCTTTTGATAACAAAAATGATAGATTTTGTTGCTGATGAAAATTCTACCAGGTGTCCATATGGCACATAGCATTATACATTTGTATGTACATTTCAATATAAGTGTAATATGCCTTGTGGTAATAACTCAGGTGATTTGACATCACGTTGCTGGTCACCAAGGGCTGCCCATTGTCCATGCCCAACTCACCAACACATTTTCGGATGCATACAAATCGTCCTGAGTGTGCTATAGGCCTCGTGGTGACAAGCAAAAAAATGTCAATTTTTATGCTTGTCACCATGACCTCTCCTGTGTGCACATAATGCATCATAGATCTAATACGAATGTACTGACACACTCCTGGAACTAATACGCTCCTTTTGATAACAAAAATGATAGATTTTGTTGTTGATCAAAAATTCTACCAGATGTCCATATGGCACATTGCATTATACATTTGTATGTACATTTCAATATAAGTGTAATACGCCTTGTGGTAATAACTCAGGTGAATTGACACCACATTCCTGGTCACCAAGGGCTACCCAGTGTCCGTGCCCAACTCACCAACACAATTTCGGATGCATACAAATCGTCCTGAGTGTGCTATAGGCCTCGTGGTGACAAGCAAAAAAATGTCAATTTTTATGCTTGTCACCACGACCTCTCCTGTGTGCACATAATGCATCATAGATCTAATACGAATGTACGGACACACTCCTGGAACTAATACGCTCCTTTTGATAACAAAAATGATAGATTTTGTTGCTGATGAAAATTCTCCCAGGTGTCCATATGGCACATAGCATTATACATTTGTATGTACATTTCAATATATGTGTAATACGTCTTGTGGTAATAACTCAGGTGATTTGACATCATGTTGCTGGTCACCAAGGGCTGCCCATTGTCCATGCCCAACTCACCAACACAATTTCGGATGCATACAAATCGTCCTGAGTGTGCTATAGGCCTCGTGGTGACAAGCAAAAAAATGTCAATTTTTATGCTTGTCACCATGACCTCTCCTGTGTGCACATAATGCATCATAGATCTAATACGAATGTACTGACACACTCCTGGAACTAATACGCTCCTTTTGATAACAAAAATGATAGATTTTGTTGCTGATGAAAATTCTACCAGATGTCCATATGGCACATAGCAATATACATTTGTATGTACATTTCAATATATGTGTAATACGTCTTGTGATAATAACTCAGGTGATTGGACACCACATTCCTGGTCACCAAGGGCTACCCAGTGTCCATGCCAAACTCACCAACACATTTTCGGATGCATACAAATCGTCCTGAGTGTGGTATAGGCCTCGTGGTGACAAGCAAAAAAATGTCCATTTTTATGCTTGTCACCACGACCTCTCCTGTGTGCACATAATGCATCATAGATCTAATATGAATGCACGGACACACTCCTGGAACTAATACGCTCCTTTTGATAACAAAAATGATAGATTTTGTTGCTGATGAAAATTCTCCCAGGTGTCCATATGGCACATAGCATTATACATTTGTATGTACATTTCAATATAAGTGTAATACGTCTTGTGGTAATAACTCAGGTGATTTGACACCACATTCCTGGTCACCAAGGGCTACCCAGTGTCCGTGCCCAACTCACCAACACATTTTCGGATGCATACAAATCGTCCTGAGTGTGCTATAGGCCTCGTGGTGACAAGCAAAAAAATGTCAATTTTTATGCTTGTCACCATGACCTCTCCTGTGTGCACATAATGCATCATAGATCTAATACGAATGTACTGACACACTCCTGGAACTAATACGCTCCTTTTGATAACAAAAATGATAGATTTTGTTGCTGATGAAAATTCTCCCAGGTGTCCATATGGCACATAGCATTATACATTTGTATGTACATTTCAATATAAGTGTAATACGTCTTGTGGTAATAACTCAGGTGATTTGACACCACATTCCTGGTCACCAAGGGCTACCCAGTGTCCGTGCCCAACTCACCAACACAATTTCGGATGCATACAAATCGTCCTGAGTGTGGTATAGGCCTCGTGGTGACAAGCAAAAAAATGTCCATTTTTATGCTTGTCACCACGACCTCTCCTGTGTGCACATAATGCATCATAGATCTAATACGAATGTACGGACACACTCCTGGAACTAATACGCTCCTTTTGATAACAAAAATGATAGATTTTGTTGCTGATGAAAATTCTACCAGATGTCCATATGGCACATAGCAATATACATTTGTATGTACATTTCAATATAAGTGTAATACGCCTTGTGGTAATAACTCAGGTGATTTGACATCACATTCCTGGTCACCAAGGGCTACCCAGTGTCCGTGCCAAACTCACCAACACATTTTCGGATGCATACAAATCGTCCTGAGTGTGCTATAGGCCTCGTGGTGACAAGCAAAAAAATGTCAATTTTTATGCTTGTCACCATGACCTCTCCTGTGTGCACATAATGCATCATAGATCTAATACGAATGTACTGACACACTCCTGGAACTAATACGCTCCTTTTGATAACAAAAATGATAGATTTTGTTGCTGATGAAAATTCTCCCAGGTGTCCATATGGCACATAGCATTATACATTTGTATGTACATTTCAATATAAGTGTAATACGTCTTGTGGTAATAACTCAGGTGATTTGACACCACATTCCTGGTCACCAAGGGCTACCCAGTGTCCGTGCCCAACTCACCAACACAATTTCGGATGCATACAAATCGTCCTGAGTGTGGTATAGGCCTCGTGGTGACAAGCAAAAAAATGTCCATTTTTATGCTTGTCACCACGACCTCTCCTGTGTGCACATAATGCATCATAGATCTAATACGAATGTACGGACACACTCCTGGAACTAATACGCTCCTTTCGATAACAAAAATGATAGATTTTGTTGCTGATGAAAATTCTCCCAGGTGTCCATATGGCACATAGCAATATACATTTGTATGTACATTTCAATATATGTGTAATACGTCTTGTGGTAATAACTCAGGTGATTTGACATCACGTTGCTGGTCACCAAGGGCTGCCCATTGTCCATGCCCAACTCACCAACACAATTTCGGATGCATACAAATCGTCCTGAGTGTGCTATAGGCCTCGTGGTGACAAGCAAAAAAATGTCAATTTTTATGCTTGTCACCATGACCTCTCCTGTGTGCACATAATGTATCATAGATCTAATACGAATGTACTGACACACTCCTGGAACTAATACGCTCCTTTTGATAACAAAAATGATAGATTTTGTTGCTGATGAAAAATTCTACCAGATGTCCATATGGCACATAGCATTATACATTTGTATGTACATTTCAATATAAGTGTAATACGCCTTGTGGTGATAACTCAGGTGATTTGACATCACGTTGCTGGTCACCAAGGGCTGCCCATTGTCCATGCCAAACTCACCAACACAATTTCGGATGCATACAAATCGTCCTGAGTGTGGTATAGGCCTCGTGGTGACAAGCAAAAAAATGTCAATTTTTATGCTTGTCACCATGACCTCTCCTGTGTGCACATAATGCATCATAGATCTAATACGAATGCACGGACACACTCCTGGAACTAATACGCTCCTTTTGATAACAAAAATGATAGATTTTGTTGCTGATGAAAATTCTCCCAGGTGTCCATATGGCACATTACATTATACATTTGTATGTACATTTCAATATATGTGTAATACGCCTTGTGGTAATAACTCAGGTGATTTGACACCACATATGCATTCCTGGTCAACAAGGGCTACCCAGTGTCCGTGCCCAACTCACCAACACAATTTCGGATGCATACAAATCGTCCTGAGTGTGCTATAGGCCTCGTGGTGACAAGCAAAAAAGTGTCAATTTTTACTCTTGTCACCACGACCTCTCCTGTGTGCACATAATGCATCATAGATCTAATACGAATGTACTGACACACTCCTGGAACTAATACGCTCCTTTTGATAACAAAAATGATAGATTTTGTTGCTGATGAAAATTCTCCCAGGTGTCCATATGGCACATAGCATTATACATTTGCATGTACATTTCAATATAAGTGTAATACGTCTTGTGGTAATAACTCAGGTGAATTGACACCACATTCCTGGTCACCAAGGGCTACCCAGTGTCCGTGCCCAACTCACCAACACAATTTCGGATGCATACAAATCGTCCTGAGTGTGCTATAGGCCTCGTGGTGACAAGCAAAAAAAATGTCAATTTTTATGCTTGTCACCCCGACCTCTCCTGTGTGCACATAATGCATCATAGATCTAATACGAATGTACGGACACACTCCTGGAACTAATACGCTCCTTTTGATAACAAAAATGATAGATTTTGTTGCTGATGAAAATTCTCCCAGGTGTCCATATGGCACATAGCATTATACATTTGTATGTACATTTCAATATATGTGTAATACGTCTTGTGGTAATAACTCAGGTGATTTGACATCACGTTGCTGGTCACCAAGGGCTGCCCATTGTCCATGCCCAACTCACCAACACAATTTCGGATGCATACAAATCGTCCTGAGTGTGGTATAGGCCTCGTGGTGACAAGCAAAAAAATGTCAATTTTTATGCTTGTCACCATGACCTCTCCTGTGTGCACATAATGCATCATAGATCTAATACGAATGTACTGACACACTCCTGGAACTAATACGCTCCTTTTGATAACAAAAATGATAGATTTTGTTGTTGATCAAAAATTCTACCAGATGTCCATATGGCACATAGCATTATACATTTGCATGTACATTTCAATATAAGTGTAATACGCCTTGTGGTAATAACTCAGGTGATTTGACATCACGTTGCTGGTCACCAAGGGCTGCCCATTGTCCATGCCCAACTCACCAACACAATTTCGGATGCATACAAATCGTCCTGAGTGTGCTATAGGCCTCGTGGTGACAAGCAAAAAAATGTCAATTTTTATGCTTGTCACCATGACCTCTCCTGTGTGCACATAATGCATCATAGATCTAATACGAATGCACGGACACACTCCTGGAACTAATACGCTCCTTTTGATAACAAAAATGATAGATTTTGTTGCTGATGAAAATTCTCCCAGGTGTCCATATGGCACATTACATTATACATTTGTATGTACATTTCAATATATGTGTAATACGCCTTGTGGTAATAACTCAGGTGATTTGACACCACATATGCATTCCTGGTCAACAAGGGCTACCCAGTGTCCGTGCCCAACTCACCAACACAATTTCGGATGCATACAAATCGTCCTGAGTGTGCTATAGGCCTCGTGGTGACAAGCAAAAAAATATCCATTTTTATGCTTGTCACCACGACCTCTCCTGTGTGCACATAATGCATCATAGATCCAATACAAATGCACAGACACACTCCTGGAACTAATACGCTCCTTTCGATAACAAAAATGATAGGTTTTGTTGCTGATGAAAATTCTACCAGATGTCCATATGGCACATAGCATTATACATTTGTATGTACATTTCAATATAAGTGTAATACGTCTTGTGGTAATAACTCAGGTGATTTGACACCACATTCCTGGTCACCAAGGGCTACCCAGTGTCCGTGCCCAACTCACCAACACAATTTCGGATGCATACAAATCGTCCTGAGTGTGCTATAGGCCTCGTGGTGACAAGCAAAAAAAATGTCAATTTTTATGCTTGTCACCACGACCTCTCCTGTGTGCACATAATGCATCATAGATCTAATACGAATGTACGGACACACTCCTGGAACTAATACGCTCCTTTTGATAACAAAAATGATAGATTTTGTTGTTGATCAAAAATTCTACCAGATGTCCATATGGCACATAGCATTATACATTTGCATGTACATTTCAATATAAGTGTAATACACCTTGTGGTAATAACTCAGGTGATTTGACATCACGTTGCTGGTCACCAAGGGCTACCCAGTGTCCGTGCCCAACTCACCAACACAATTTCGGATGCATACAAATCGTCCTGAGTGTGGTATAGGCCTCGTGGTGACAAGCAAAAAAATGTCAATTTTCATGCTTGTCACCACGACCTCTCCTGTGTGCACATAATGCATCATAGATCTAATACGAATGTACTGACACACTCCTGGAACTAATACGCTCCTTTTGATAACAAAAATGATAGATTTTGTTGCTGATGAAAATTCTCCCAGGTGTCCATATGGCACATAGCATTATACATTTGCATGTACATTTCAATATAAGTGTAATATGTCTTGTGGTAATAACTCAGGTGAATTGACACCACATATGCATTCCTGGTCACCAAGGGCTACCCAGTGTCCGTGCCCAACTCACCAACACAATTTCGGATGCATACGAATCGTCCTGAGTGTGCTATAGGCCTCGTGGTGACAAGCAAAAAATGCACAGACACACTCCTGGAACTAATACGCTCCTTTTGATAACAAAAATGATAGGTTTTGTTGCTGATGAAAATTCTCCCAGGTGTCCATATGGCACATAGCATTATACATTTGCATGTACATTTCAATATAAGTGTAATACGCCTTGTGGTATAATAACTCAGGTGATTTGACACCACATTCCTGGTCACCAAGGGCGCCCCAGTGTCCGTGCCCAACTCACCAACACAATTTCGAATGCATACAAATCGTCCTGAGTGTGCTATAGGCCTCGTGGTGACAAGCTAAAAAATGTCAATTTTTATGCTTGTCACCATGACCTCTCCTGTGTGCACATAATGCATCATAGATCTAATACGAATGTACTGACACACTCCTGGAACTAATACGCTCCTTTTGATAACAAAAATGATAGATTTTGTTGCTGATGAAAATTCTACCAGATGTCCATATGGCACATACGTAGCATTATACATTTGTATGTACATTTCAATATAAGTGTAATACTTCTTGTGGTATAATAACTCAGGTGATTTGACACCACATTCCTGGTCACCAAGGGCACCCCAGTGTCCGTGCCCAACTCACCAACACAATTTCGAATGCATACAAATCGTCCTGAGTGTGCTATAGGCCTCGTGGTGACAAGCTAAAAAATGTCAATTTTAATGCTTAAGGTTACAGACCATGTACGAAAATGGGAATTGTTTTACAAGTTGGTATTTGTCTCCCTAAGATATCCTTTGGGCACGCCCCCTCACCCTTGAGCTATAGCTATGCAAGAAGGTGCTTATCGTTTTTCTCCTATACCTTCCAATACATTAAAGAATATTAAGCACCTTCTATTGTAGCAGGGGTTAGGGACCATGTACAGAAACGGGAATTGTTTCATATGTTAGCATACGTTCACAGCTGGATCTGGCTGACATTTCATGTTTATATGCCACCTCACCCATGAGATACGCAAGAAGGTGCTCAGCGCTATTTTTCCTATGCATATGAAATTCCCATCTTTATATGTGGCCCGTAACCCTAGCTACATTTGGAGGTGCTCAATATTTTTTCAATGTAAGGGAGAGTATAGGAGAAAAAAGCTAAGCACCTTTTACATTTGATAAACTTCTAGCTCTCCCATATGTATGTTAGAAATGTTTAGCACCTCCAACAGTAGCTAGGAATATATCCTACATATATACATGGATGGGAATTTAGTTCCTAATCAAAGCAAGGTGAGGACCATATATCAGCTTATTATGCCCCTATGACATAACCTATTATGGCAAAAGAGGCCCAGTGTCTTTCTACCTATTCTCTCCCACGTGTGCATACATAATATATTGAAAACATTAAGCCTCTTTAAATGTAGCTAGGGTTTTATCCAACACTAGGTGGGGAGCATTTTGGAAATTAGCTCTAGAACAAAGCTAAGCCAAAATTAAAGGAGCTTATTGTTTTTTCTCCATATTATACTCTCTCATACATTGGAAATATCAAGTAATTTCAGTGTAACTAATGTCAGAGATGTGTACAGATAATATAATATAATATGAATCAGACCTATATAGCTTAGACTGAGAACCATATTCTGAAATGCTCCCTCATTCTGTACACGTCACAGTAACCTCCAATGTAATTAATCTTTGCAAAATCGTAAATACAATAACATGAATAACAAATACAAACCCTCCATATTATTCACAATGTATTTGAAAATACAGTATTCAATATGTATAAATAACAATGTTACATTATAATAATAAAAGTACAATCAATGGTAGATACATTTAAACACAATCCGCTGGCTGAAGAGCAACTCTCCCCCCTCGATATGTGGTTTGGCTTTCCAATTCCAATAGGCAGGTGAATGAAGCCCGCCAGTTCTAGATATTTTGCTGCTACTTTGACGCGAGATATAGTCTATACCTGTCCTGTGGCCGTAAGAAAAATTACTGCACTTCGTATTAGCTAGAAGTTACTTGTAGCATAATCTACAGCAATGCTGTAGTCAAAAAAATGCTCATCTATGTCTGAACATCGATCAACACTTGCCGGCAAGCAGTCTATACCACATACTAAGGACAGTGGTTATAGTATACCATTATACAGTCTAGAATAAGACCTTTAGGACACATCATAGCCGCGGCCATTATCATGGACACGTGATCTTGATCCGGAAACAGATCACGTGTTTTAAAATGGCTGCAATTCGGTGGTTTCCTGTTTGTGTGCTGTTGTGTATTCTCTCGACGGCTTCTTTGGTCTGCGCTACAGACTGCTCTCGACGTCAGGTGTTCATAGATACGGACATTGGATCTGATTTCGATGACAGCACTGCCATAGTATACGCCATAAAGAACTTCAAATATGAAGTACAGTTCGTGCTGATGGCCACAGGAGATGTTGTAGCTCGCGCCAAAGTAGCAGCAAAATACCTAGAACTGGCGGGCCTCGATCACGTGCCTATTGGAATTGGGATGCCCAACCAGAAATCTAGCGGGAAAGGTGCTCTCTTCGACTGGGCCGAAGATTACAATATCAGTCAGTACAAAGGGGGCGTTTACCAGAACGGCGTGGACGAGATGGCCAAACGCATACTACAGTCGCCCTGCAAGGAGGCGTTCATTCTGGAGATAGCTCCGGCACCAAACATGATGGAGATGTTGGAGAAGTATCCGGACATCGTGAAGAAGGCTCAAGTGAAGGCTATGGCTGGTTCGATACGCGTCGGTTATGACAACAGTAGCAAGCCCTCATCCGAGTACAATGTTGCAATGTGTCCGCAGTGCATGAGAGCAATGTTCCAGTCTGGTATGAACATCACCATTACACCGCTGGATTCTTGTCAGTTTTTCAAGCTGGTTCCAAACCAGGAGCAGGCCCTGCTAATCCACCCCTACCATGTACCATCAGCTCTGATGAAAACCTTCTTGTACTGGTGTACAGTGCATGATTGTCGTCTTAACATAGCTAGCGATCCGTGGTATGATTCAGTAGCTGCTTTTCTGGTGGAGGAACACCCCGAGGAACTCCTCCAGTTTGAGGTCCTGAAGATTTCCGTGACAGACCAAGGCTACACAGTTGTGGATGACAAATCAGGAACGTTGATGTATGTGGCAACAGGCTGGCGCCCCGATGAAGGTGGCCCTATGCAATTGGGAAACATTTATGTTGATACTGTTAATGTTCCTACTTAGAAATCCGCACATGCACATGTGGATTGTAATATGCAGAATGGTTGTATTGTGTATTACTTATACTACTTATATTTCTTGTATATAATTATCGCATTTATGTAATGTTCTTACATATTATTATGTAATACAAATATGTATAAATGTACATGAGGTTGTACGTATTTTCTATTACAATGTATATGTACAGAATGACTGTATTGTGAAACAATGTAAATATAATAGATCCGAGCACACACGTGTATTTATCATGCATGTCTAAAATGCAGTGTTCGTAGTGAGTCTCATAATAGCACATAATAGACATATTAGTATACATTTGTATACATATACTGTAAGAGTTGGTAGTTGTAAGTGTTGATACAATAATTATTATCAATAATAGTGATTGTAAGCATAATGTATAAATGGAATTGTTTGTCTCTTGTTACTTCATTTCTTCATAAATACAGACCTTTGCTGGTGTCTCATGTGATTCAATGTTATCGTATAACACACGAGGACTTTCATAGGCTGGACTATCTACCATCCCCACTGGATCCTGGTTGTGATCAGTCCGTACATATACTCCAGTATATTCTTCACATCTACAATCACAAATGGAAGTATAATTGAATGTACAGCTATACAATGTTCTTATCACAGGAAGTATTCTCATATGCATAGTGTGTATCCGTGCACGTTTGGTGGATGTGTGTGTGTGTGTGTGTGTACGTGTGTGCGCGCTTGTGTGTGTGTGCATAATTGTGTGGCAATTTTAAAATTAAGCATAGAGTACTTTCAAAACTCACTTATTTTTAGAGGTCTTTGATATTTTACAAGCTCCCCAGATGATACCCTCCACCAATAGTAAGGCTATAAAACCAGAAACTAGCCCAGCAGCGAACATTCCAGCTGATAAACCACTATCGTTGCTAGTACAGGTGGACGATTCCTTCACATAATATGGTTCCAGGATAACTATACGTAGATATCATCAGGAATGATGAGGAAAGAAAGCTGTGTGTATGTATGTGTACACGTGCATGTGTATGTATGCATGTGTGTGTGTGTGTGTGTGTGTGTGTGTGCGTGTGCGAGTGTGTGTGCGTGTGTGTGTGTGCGTGTGTGTGTGCGTGTGTGTGTGCGCGTGCGTGCGTGTGTGTGAAAAGGTGTATATGTATCTGTCTGATAATTACAGACTGAATTCAAACTCACCAGGTTCACTTTTGAGTTCATCACTAGTACCAGCAGCAGTTGTGACTTGAACCACAATGTAATAAAAGGCGGAAGGATCCAGGCTGGTGATGTTGACACTAGATTCAGAGGTCCTAACCGAGGGGACAGCACGAGCAGTTCGCTGGGAACTTCTCTCCCAAAACACTATGTAGTCTGGCCATCCTCTTGCTTCTTGTAGAGTCAGTGGCTTCCAGGAAACAGATATTGCTGTACTGTCGATCCTGACAACAGTGACATTCTTTGGTGCTACCGTAGGAACTGTATAATATAGAAATCACAGAAACTTGTAACAATTAAGATATTATGAGAAGTAGATAAATCTGAGGGAAGAATCATGGCATTCATCTTCATGTTATCATTGTTGGGAATATTATTGCCTATAAATTAATTTATAACGCTACATTATCACGCTTGCTCAAAGAAGTCACTAGATGTGTGCACCATCATTACAACCTTCAGGGTAGATACACATGGAATGGTTCCTTTGTATGTTATATACCGAGGGTGAAGTTCGAGGTGTTCCTGTAAGGACCCATTTCCTGTGTTTCCTTCATAAAGGAGATCTAAATAACATGCTTAATTACTAATCAGCCAATTATTGATCTTTCGGTATCAATTGTCACATCTGGACAAGACAGGACATGTATCCTTGTTTGTCTCTGATATTGCCACTAATCAGGATATATTATATTCATAATAGTATATATACACACAGACAGTGAACGGGCAGGAACTACAAAATAATAACATTATAATAGCATTATAATTACGATGAGTATGCACGTCAAATCCACTGTAATGATGTTATGCCAGAGATGTATTAGATTATTGAACAGAAGAGTGAGATGTAAAACATTATGTTGAAACCCCCTTTCAACATTATACTTCTAAAGTGGATGTATATACCCTTATAGGTGCATTCATAATATTTATTATGGTTTGCACATTACTAGTGAAAATCTTTTGGGTCTAGAATTGAAAGTTTCAGGAAAATAAATTGAAAGGGAATTCATGGTACAGTATGCTGTACATCCACCCACCTCCTTCCTTAGTGAAGAGAGTGACACTGAGGGGGTTTCCAATTCCAACCTTGTTTTTAGCCTGTACAGTTACATTTATTGGAGTCTCTGGTGCTGTGAGGATGGAGTGGTGGTGATGGATGTTGACCTGTACCAAACATCAATATAACCAGAACAACTTACACAGGTCCATTAGCTCTTTCATGGTACTTGTAACTGACTCCATTGTATGTCCCCTGTAGTCCCCATAATCACCAAACGTTACATCATATCCATGAATGACTCCATTTGGTTCCTCTGGTTCACTCCACATTATCTTTGCTGAAGTGTCCGACATTGTCCGATAGGACAAGTCCGACACTGGACCAGGAACTGAATGGATAAGTAAAATGAAAGGGAGGTGCCACTTTAATTATCACTCAGTTCTGTAATTTACTGTAATAGCATTACAAATACTATATATTAACAACAAGCTGTAGTAGAACGGTTAGCACTTTTATCATACCATTACAATGTACATCATGTACTCACAATCTGGGTCAGTTTTGAAGAGGATTATACGTCCAGCAAATGGTCCAACTCCAGCATCATTGATGGCTGCCACTCGGAAGTAATACCCAGTAAATGGAGTTAGATCAGTGACAAGGTAGGATGTGATGAAAGGTCCATTGAATGATGGATTATCAACAGATACTGTGATGTTCCTTACAATTCTAAAACCAACTCCATCGTTCATAGACAACTCTACTCTGTACTGGGTGATGATCCCATTTCTCCCCCTCTTTGATGGTATGGACCAACGGAGAAGAGCACTCCTCTTTCCGGTTTCATTAGAGGTAGGAGGCAATGGGTCAGGAGCCGCTGTGGGAACTAAAAATGATAGAATGAACTGAGGTAAAGTCCAAGATGTGGGCAAATGTCACATTACATGGAGAGCCAATGTATAAAGATTTTTATAATAAGTACAGTGTTACACTGTACTTATTATGTTGCATTGTACAGTTGAACTCCTTTAACACAATACTCTATGGAAAACTTCAAAATTGCCAGGTAAAGGTATTTTGTGTTAATAGCAATTACGTATAGCTATAAGAATAAGTGAGAACTAAATGACTGAATGAATTGAAGTAAAGTCCAATATGGACAATGTCATATTACACGGAGAGCCAATGTTTAATGATTGTTATAATAAGTACAGTGCTACACTGTACTAATTATGTTTCATTGTAGAAGTCCTTTAACATGAAACTCTATTGAAAACTTCAAAATTTTCAGGTAACAGTACTATGTGTTAATACCAAATACATAAGAGTAATATGTGTGTTCATCAGCAGTGAATGTAGGGACTCAACAAAATTAATGTGTTGTGATAAGAGATGTCTTGTTCGGAAATTTCATGATAAGGAGGTTTGACTGCACTGTGAATTTTAGTGGTCGATGTGAACTAATTACATCTTGGTGGAATAACACTTGATTGGTTCATAGGACAATCTGTTTAGATGGGTTGCACTGTAAGAGAATGTGATTCTCGGGGAATTAATGGAGAAATTCAGAATTACTGAGAGCTACTAGGTGTTATTATCGATGTTTTCAAGGATCTACCCACATTTCACCCAATGTAAATACAGAGCTGATACACATTGCAATTTGCAAAACATACCATCACTCGATGTCTGAGCTTCCTTCATGATTGGTCCCCCTCTTCCTCCTGTATTCTCTGCCTCAACAGTTACTGTATACACATCAAATGGATGTAGACCAGTGAGGACCAGTGACAGATTTGTGGTTGGAGTAGACCCCTCAGCAGTAAACTCTGAGGAGTAGCCAACATGATAGGTGAGAGGTAGACGTTCAGCATTGGGAGGAGGGGTCCAGGTCACTCTGATTAAGGTGGAGGATAACACTTCTAGTACCAAATCTTCGGGAACTGAATTGAATGAAGAGCAAACAACAATTTCATGTTAATATTTTCTTACTATAACTGTGAGCATGCTGCTAGTGTAGGGTATGTATATGTATATTATAGGTATACGTGTGACATGTCCTTATACTGATCAAAGTTGTTTTGAAAGCAAATTCTCACTTCTCACCTTCTGGTAGAGTGTACCCCGCTGCACTTATGTTGGCTCTCCCAAGTGAGTTGTAAGCCTCACCAACCACAGTGTATTCTGTGTTTGATTCCAGTCCAGTGATGTTGTAGGGAGGAGTAACAGGTCCGAATGTGTTGATCTCTGTAGATCCCTTCTTCTGTACATGTAGTCTGTTTTCGACTCCTTTATCCTCCCATCTCACAGTGAGGGTGTTTGTGGAGGGTGTGATAACGAAGCCAGTAGTTTGGGATGGAGCTACAGACAGAGAAATAAGAAAGTACAAGTGTTCACAATATTTATATGAATGTACATGAATACTTATCGTCCCATTTCTTGGTGAGGATGGTTGTGCAGGGAGTAATCATGTACACACACACACACACACACACACACACACACACACACACACACACCCACACACACGCACACACACCACACACACACACACACATACACACACACACACACACAGTTGCTTACACATGAACCTTGCACACAATACTTATAGTACCCAAATGTGCAGGTGTTCTATGTATGAAGTGTACATGTAGTAAATTGTTGGCCTTAGAGTTACAATAACATATCGTATATGTACGTATAATATAGTACAGTACATGAGAAAAATAAAGCTGAATTTTCTTCAACTTCATACTTACAAAAACTGAATATTATATACTTACAGCTTGATGTAACTTTTTCACTAATCTCACTGAAAGGACCATTTCCAACATCAGAAACAGCTCTCACTCGAACTTGATAACTACTACCAGCAGAAAGCCCCTCCAGGGTGGTGGATGTTGATGTCACATCCTTTGTACTCCAACTAGTGCTACCACTTCTTCTGTACTGCACTTGGTATTTAGTGATGTGACGTTCACTCTGAGGTGTAGGCCAGGTCACTATCAGAGCAGGTCTACCTGAGGATACTGCCCTGATGAGAACAGGAGGACCAACCTGTGAAGGAACTGAGCATAAAAATATAGTGAAATTTATAGAAATTTTTCTGAGCCAAAACCTCCAGACTGAGTGCTCACTATTTCTATCTATGGTAACTAATTCATACAGAATTCATTTAAATAAATATCAATATTGAATTTGAACTTAATAATAATCATTCTTCAAACTTAGAATAATTGAATGGGATATGGTTGGTGTATGCAGTATCATCTTGGTATGTGACCAGACCACTAGACTGAGTATAATGTGTGTGTCTGTGCGTGCGTGTGTGCATGCGTGTGTGTGTGTTTGTGTGCACAATAATCATTATTGCAATAAATAGGTTATTATCATAATTTTCTTAGTTTCCATTTAATATGCATTAAGACACTGCTTTAGCTCTGCGTTCATACCTTGATACGTAGATAGTGTACTAATTGCACTGAATGGACCACTTCCAACATCAGAAACAGCTCTCACTTGAACTTGATAACTAGTTCCAGCAGAAAGGTCCTCCAGGGTGGTGGGTGGTGATGTCACTTGTATTGTAGTTGAACTAGTGCTACCACTTCTTTTGTACTGCACTTGGTATTTAGTGATGGGACGGTCACTAGAAGGTGCAGTCCAGGTCACTCTAAGAGCTGGTCTACCTGAGCTTGCTGCTTTTACAAGAGTTGGAGGAGGGTTTACTCTTGTAGGAACTGTGAGTGACGAATGTGACATGATTGCATGTATATATGTGTATGTGAGGAATTGGTGCATGGACTGTGGATTTAGCTAGGCAAACCCGATAATGGAGGGATTCTGTTAACTTGTAAAACATATATACCCACATCGCAGACTGGCAGTAAATACAGGCACACAATAGCCCTCTTACTCTATATCTAGTACCTAACAGTGGACCAGAGATATTAGTGGAGGTGGAGCTCCTGATACAGTAAGTGCTCTAGATTGGGTCCACTACTATAGATGTTTTGAACTGTACAGAGTACCCTGTGATAGTCGTGCCTATAAGTAGGAACTCTCCTTCCTTATCTCAAACATGCAGTCATACCACGTCAAGGTACATGACACAGACATACCACGTCGAGGTACATGTCACAGTCATACCATGACAAGGTACATGTCACAGACATACCACGTCGAGGTACACGTCACAGACATACTATGTCGAGGTACATGTCATGGTCACATGGTCACAAAACAATATCATTCTCCTGATAACCTGAGACTGCTCACCTTGGTAAGTTCTCTCTAGTCTTCTATCACTGTATGGTCCTCGTCCACCTGATGACACAGCAGCTACCCAGATGTAGTAGGTGGCTCCTAAACTTAGTGGACCCAGTGTGGTAGATGTGATTCCACTAGTATCACAGTTAGCACCAGATGGTGGATTAGACTGTGTTCCACCAGTTGTACTGTAGCATACAGTGTAGGTGATACCACTTCCACTGACTGCACTCCATGACACTCTCAAAGCTGGAGATGAACCTTGTACAGTTCTAGTAACAGTGACACCTTGTACCTTGGAGGGCAGTTGTGACTGTATAGCTGTGAAAGGCGTATATTATATAGACTGTAACATTTATTGCTACTTAATATAGAGTACAAACTTTGCAGCTATCGTAACAACCATCACTTCAGAGTTACAAATCGGCTACATTTGGCTATTATACTGCATTGCTATCTTCCTTTAGGAATTAGCTAATTTCTAAGTTAAACTCTTATCAGCTATCGTATATGGGGTAAGGTATACCTTACCTACAGGGCAGAGTAGACAGAGAAGAAGAAAGATCTTCATAACTTTAGACATCTTGCATTAACAAACTACTTTGGTCACTGTGACTCATCACCAACCACAGGGCACTTGTTGGTCTTAAGCAAATTAACCTTATAAGAGAAATGTTAGTTAGAAAACACCATAGTCTATTAACTGGCTCTATGAACTTTATGTAGGTACTATAGAGGAATGCACATGTATATGCATGCTACATACCTTATCACAGACATGGTGTCCCAGTTTCAGTTGATATGGTCATGAGGAGCCATACAACTGGAACCACAAATCACAACAACAGCAAAATTAAGTTAAACTTTGTAACTAACGTGAAGGCGTCTACATATTTACACTTTCATACTATAATTAACTTATGGATACAAAAGTCTAAAACTTGATGGTCAATAAACAATACAGACATAGCCGGACATGTAACTGCATGTGCACAGGTTTTTATCTTGCACCAGTACAGTGAATACTCGTTAATCTGCCTCAATTTGTTTTCAAAGAATATGGTGGATTAAAGAGTTTGGCGGATTAACTGGATGTTCATTGGTACTTGTACATTATATTGGTACTGGAAAATTGTGGCGGATAAAAATGTTTGGCGGTTAAAGCAGTGGCGGATTAACAAGAATTCACTGTACACACATCAGTCCTGCCTTGTAAACATCTGCATGTTCCTAACTGTATGTTTGGTCATTTCACTCACTTTTGTCTGTTTGATCCACTAGGTTTCACCCATTTCTGGCATTGTACGTACTTTTGAATCTTAAAATTAAACAGAGCTCTCCGGTGTAAAGAGCGGCATCAGTGGAAATGCAAGAGCAATGGAGGAAATATTATGTATGGTGAAATATTTTGAGACAATGATGGTTTGAAAAAATATGAAACCCATAGAGGGATGGTCTGAAATAAATTAGAGCATAACACACATTCTCACCACGCATGCATTCAACGGTGGTGTATGTATTTCATTCTCCATGATTGTGTGATTCCATGGAAACATTCAATTGAGTACCAGAAAAGAAACAACAAAACCTTCTCAATCCTTTGACATCTCCACAGGTTTACCTCACCAACAGTGAAGAGTAAAATTAATAATGCCCAGCTGGCTTCATCATAGACGCTCAGAGAACATCTCACATCAAATTATAGGGTAGTGTGTCGTAGCTAGACCCATTCCCGCCTCCAATATAATAATTGGAGGCGGGAATGGGTCTAGTTACGACAGACTAATTACAGGGGCGAACGGAGCAGTCTTGTTTCGTGAGACAAAGCAGGAGCATAAAAATTGTATGGTATACAGTCGATCTTAGAATGCGAAAATGTAAGGGGAATTTGACGTACTTAGTACAGTAATATTTATGAGTTTATTTGTGTATGGAAGATCTCTAAGATATTATCCATGGCGGTTAAGTGCATGTGATTCCAATGTGAGTATAACCGTTTTTACTCACCGACTTTGAATTCACTGGTGAAGACTTGCACCTTGACGACAGAATATGAATCACAAAGGTATCGATCCGCTCGACCGCATAGTTGTGTTGGTCCTTATAAGGGTGAAATCCAGACTTTTAGTGTGCTTGTATATTATTTAGGTATTTCAATGTAAGAAGTGCTGAACAGGAAATATTATGTTTACAAAATTCATAATTATAATTATTATTATAGTGTAGTTTTTGTATGGTAGTTGAATCGGATATTCCAGTTGAATATGTCTTGAGAATTGGCACCATCGAATGCTCAGAATGTTTGGCCACAAACTGTATATAATATCATATACGATTCTGATCATTCGCTATATTCCAGCTTATAATAATTATAATAATTTTTAATATATATCATATACAATTCACTATGTTCCATACAGCATATAATAATTCTCTACACACATATAGTATGTTAAGTTCGTACAAGGTTTTTGAAGTTATCATTACCCATACACATCTACTGTATATAGTTATGAATTTGTAATTATGTAATACATTATATAATTATTATTACTTATTATTATGTAATATTCATATTTGTGTATATTAATTATAGTACATGTATAAGTGTATTCCAGCATACAAAAAGAATTTCTGTCATCTTTTCACATTATCATCCATACATATCTTCTGAGTTGTCATTACCCATTTCTGCAGTATCGTATATCTCATTGGCAGATTCATAAACTGGACTGTCACTCATCTCTACATGGTCAATTTCTGTGTAGATTACTTTCGAATATTTTGATCTATCAGAATTACATGACATAAAGTAAGAATTTGATCAACATCATTAACATGGCATGCAAACAGCATAACAGGTTTCTTCCAAACCAGTAAAATTTATGACGTACATTATGTATGTGTTTGCTAGCACACGCACGTGTGTGTGCATATGTGTGCGCAGACGAGTGTGGCCACATGTTGTAACTCACTTATTTTGCGGTTGAGAGAGTTTACATGCTGTCAAAATAATGCCAACTGCTGACAATGTAACAGCATTAATGCCGGATACCAATCTTGCAACAAATTAAAGAGTGCAGCTGGCAAACCACTATCGATTATACCAGATGTGGTAGATACTTTCTTCACGTATGATTCCAGGATAACTACATACCATAAGAGAGAAGATTGTTTGTGTGTGTGTATTCTTGTGTTTTTAGTATCATATGGATATATTCTTTGGAAATTAGTATATCATATTATTTGTAACTGCATTAATGAGTGAATACATGAACCCACTTTCAGTATCGAATATACTTCAGTAGTTCTTGAAACCAGAGATTCTACAACAGACCTCTCCATGCAGTGGAAATGCAAGAGCATTGCAATGGTGACAGTTTGAGATGATGATGTTAAAAGAAATACAAAAGCACTTTACAGGGTAATGAATGGATTTGCCGTTTTGATTGCATCAACTGCTAATTGTGTGATGGTCACGTTAGCCAATTAATTTGCATTGTTTGCAACTGCAATAATACTCTTTCACTAAACTTTGATTGGTTAGCATGACCATCATATGCTCAATGATTGGCATGCAGAAAAGGGAACAACTATTCAAAACCCTATACTCACTGACTTCAATGAAAACACCCCCTTATGGTATGCCCCTTTGAGATGGAAGATTAATCACGATAGTATCAAATTACTCAACTTGTATTGATCTATGAAAGGGCGATATCTAGACGTGTAGAAATGATTATGATATTATGTAATAACTATGTAATTTCAGTTTCAAAAGGAGTTATTATGTTTTGAAATAATGTATTTTTGTATTGTAGTTCATATTTTAATTGAATATGTCTTCCATTGAATTGTGAACAGCAGATCCTAGAAACCTGCGGGCACGACACTATAATAATGGAATGAGTATATATATTATTATTTTTATTATTATTATACGTACTAGATGAACATTCTCATGCACCATAAGTTTGTACATTAATCATTAATTTTCAAGCACTGTTACTAGCAGACTGAATACAGTACTATATAGTAGTAAGGTATGTAGAAGAACTATTCTCCTTGTCTTATATTTCACATAAAATTTGCAAACTTATCATAGAGTGCGATAGATAAATAGGGATAAATAGGGGTGATGCGAAAAAGCATTCTTATATTCCGACAGTCTTCTCATTCCGACATGCTGCTCACTCTAAAGGTCTTCTCATTCCGATCATCCCTACCTTGTTCTTTACCTTTTTTGCTTGTTATCCCTACATCCTTATCATTTTTACATGTTTTTATTATGCTTATATAGTCCTTATAGTACATGTGTCATGTGAGAAAAATACAGGATTAAATTGCAAAATGAAATGCAATAGTTTAAGTAACATTTAATAATAATTATATGTAATTTCAATGTAAGGAGTACAGGACGAAAAATTATGAAAAAAATGCAAAATCATAATGATTATGTATGTAGTTCATAATTTTCTATAATTACAGTATGGTTATTATTAACTGTATTCCAGCATAGAATAACAAATTTGTCATCTTTTCACATAGTCATACACATTTTTAGAATTGTCAGTACCCATTACCACAGTATCATATATCCGATTGGTACTTTCATAAGCTGGACTATCAACCATCTCGACATGATCAGTTCCCATATAGGTTACTTCTGAATCTTTTGATCTATCAGAATTACAGGACATAAGGTAAAATTATAATCAACGTCATTAACATGGTATGCAAACAACATCACTGATTCCAAACCAGTCAAATTTACAATATTAAACGTGCGTCTCTCTCTCTCTCTCTCTCTCTCTCTCTCTCTCTCTCTCTCTCTCTCTCTCTCTCTCTCTCTCTCTCTCTCTCTCTCTCTCTCTCTCTCTCTCTCTCTCTCTCTCTCTCTCTCTCTCTCTCTCTCTCTCTCTCTCTCTCTCTCTCTCTCTCTCTCTGTACACGTGCACTGCATGTGCCATATGCTGTAACTCACCTTTTATGAGAGAGTTTACATGCTCCCCAAATAATGCCAACTACTAACAATGTGATTGCAATGCCAGATGCCAATCCTGCCACAAACAGACCAGCTGACAAACCACTATTGATAGTACCGGATGTGGGAGATACTTCCTTCACGAATGGTTCCAGGATAGCTACATACCAAAAGAGAGATGATTGATTGTGTGCATATGCATGTGCACACATGTGCATGTGTGTATGTTCTTGTGTTAGTAGTTGCAGTAGATGGGGGTATCAACATGACAATTACAAACTCATAATATAGATGCTTCCTATGGAAATTAGTGTACTATATAAATTTGTAGTTGAATGAGGTTTAATGTTAACCCACAAATAAACATGGAAGATGCAACACTGATTTTAGAATATACTCACATGCAGCCGTTACACGTTTACTCGGTATACTCCTCCCAACAGCAGACACTGCCATGACTGTAGCAGAATAAGTACTTCCTGAGGTAACATTTATTCTCAGACTAGTATCCCCAACAACCTTCCTTGAATATTGGTTGGTATCATTCTCCATAATGGCCACCCAATAGTGTGTGATGGGTAGTTCACTGGACGGGCGCTCCCAGGTGATTGTCACTGTTGGATCACTTTTAGTGGTATCAACTTCAAACCAAACTCCACTCACTTGTTGTGGAACTAGCAGAAAGAGGCAGATCATATAATATTAATACATTACCTTTAATACACAATATTCAATATAACAGGCTGAAACTGACATAGCTACTAGGAATAGACTCTACACTCATGGTCATTAAAATACAAGTAAATTATGGTGATGGAATAGGCACCTTGATATGTTGTAATAGCCCTTTCCACACTGAATGGACCAACTCCGACATCAGATACAGCTCTTACGTGAACTTGATAACTAGTACCAGCAGAAAGGTTCTCTAGGGTGGTGGATGTTGATGTCACATCCTTTGTACTCCAACTAGTGCTACCACTTCTTCTGTACTGTACTTTGTACTTAGTGATGTTACGTTCACTAGAAGGTGCAGTCCAGGTCACTCCAAGAGCTGGTCTACCTGAGCTTGCTGCTTTGGTGAGAACAGGAGGACCAACCTGTGAAGGAACTGATTTGGAATTCATCTAGTTAGTGTTCTCGAGCAACCCCCTAATCTTGTAGTGTAAAATGTTCAATTTTATCGTTAATTTTATATTTATTTAAATATAGAATTGAATTATAAGCGGGAAAAAGATTCTTCCAGTGTATACCATCCATCGGTGAAGGAATAATAGCATTACTTTTAATATATGTCACAGTAGTAATATTTTAAGTAATGGTATAATAATCATATTGCACTTCAATATTGTAATTTAAAAAAATGGTTGTACTATAAGATTGGAAAAACAAATACCCTGGAGGATATTGGAAACAGACCATACTATCAGCAGAGAGTACACAATTGGAATATGGCTAGTCTGCATTATTAGTAGTAGTATTGGTAGTAGGCCACCTGCAAGCAATTTGCTGTCGATGTGGAGATTATATTAGCAAAAATTCTTTCACTGTAAATACACTCACAGTCACTCATTCACAACTCACCTCTGTATGTAGTAACTGTTCTAATTTCGCTGTATAGACCAACTCCAATATTAGAAACAGCTCTTACTCGAGCCTGATAACTACTACCAGTAGAAAGGTTCTCGAGGATGATGGATGTTGATGTTGCAGCCTTCCATATCCAAACAGTGCTACCACTTGTTCTGTACCGCACTTGGTATTTAGTGATGGGACGGTCACTAGAAGGTGCAGTCCAGCTCATTGTGAGAGCTGGTCTACCTGAGTGTACTGCTTTGGTGAGACTTGGAGGATTCACTCTTGAAGGAGCTGTTAGTGAAAACAGATATGTGACTATTGCTACTCATTATCTGCATATAGTACAATAGCCTCCAGCATAGTGTACGAGGTCAGAATACCAACTTAGTCTAGTACTCTGTACTGTATGGAGTGCCCAGTAACAGTCAGTCCATCTACAATAGGAGCTTCCCACCTTATTCTGCGTTCATCCAGTTGTGGACATTCCACTATGTAAGTACTTCGAGTTCAGTAAATACGTTATGCCATAAAGAAGCTATGTGGTAACTAGTTTATCACAAGAATAAGCGCCCTAGAAAGCGCGCTCGATTTTGAATTTTAATCTTTCAAGGAAGAATGGCATAGCGTTTAGTTTCGCGTAGCCAGACCCTAACTCGCCTCCATTTTTCAAATGTGACGTCACCGTCCCGGCGAGTTGACGTCACATTTGAAAAATGGAGGCGAGTTAGGGTCTGGCTACGCGAAACTACAAGCGTTCGCAGCAGCAGCTGACTATTATAGCAGTATTTACTAGCGAAATCTAAAGACGTTACGCTCCTGTTGTAACTAGTTTATCACATGTCAACCCGATAAAAATCGCGGTCGATTCTGCATCTTCTGAGGAAGAATGACGACGGGATCTCAGCCGGTAAATCTGAGGATCTTCTCGCTAAATCTAGGTAGCTTTTGTTTTCACCTTGGACGATGAGGATTTTGAAGGGTTTTTGAAGCGCCCACGAACACGACGCACAACAAGCGTTCGTATAGAACGTTAATAGTGTGTTATATACGAGCTGTTTTCAAAACGTCCAGGGCCGGAAGAACTCTAATCTGATACTTTTGTCTCTTATCTACCACATATATACCTTGGAAAGTTCTCCCTTGTTTTCTATCACTGTATGGTCCTTGTCTACCTGATGACACAGCAGCTACCCAGATGTGGTAGAGAGTTCCTATACTAAGT
>OZ026551.1:1221517-1239017 GCA_964020155.1 Chondrilla cf. caribensis | reverse complement strand
CATTGTTACTGTACCATGAATGTAATTATCATGGTTCCCCACTGGTCATGGAACCCATGTGATCATATTCATCCATTGATAAACATATTCATTGCCGTAATCATATTAAAATGACACTTCCACATTATCTACAGTGTCAAAAATGTTGGTGGGACAGTACCTGGTCCACAATTTGTGGTGGAAGGACGCTCCCACCACTATTTTTACAATGAAGCTGCTAGAAATAGAATCCAAAAATATGTCCATAATTATTACAGTAGATTATTGTGATGAAAATCATACCTTGATAAGTAGTGATAGACTTTGCCACACTGTATGAACCACTTCCAACATCAGAATTAGCCCTCACTCGGACATTATACCTAGTACCAGCAGAAAGGTTCTCCAGGGTGGTGGATGTTGATGTCGCATCACTTGTAACCCAGCTATCGACATTACTTCTGTGCTGTACTTGGTATTTAGTAATGGGAATGTCACTTTCAGGTGTTGTCCAAGTCACTCTAAGAGCTGGTCTACCTGAGCTTACTGCTTTGGTGAGAACAAGAGGACCAACCTGTGAAGGAACTGATTAGGAAATACATCTAGTATGGTATTCTCAAGCAAAGCTCCTCCCCTATTCTTAAGTTCCAGTATACACCATCCACCACCGGAGGAATAATAGCATTAACATTCAATATAATTTAATGTTATGGTAACATTTTTAGTAATTATAAAATAATTACATTGCACTTCAGCATAATAATATTATATTTCAATAAAATGGTACCAAACAAGGCCACCTACAAAGCTATTTGCTGTTGATGTGGAGATCAATATAGCAAATATATTGCATCTTCACTGTAAAGTACACTCACAGTCACTCATTCATTACGTACCTCTGTATGTAGTTCTTGTTGTAATCTCACTGAAAGGACCAACTCCAACATCAGAAACAGCTCTCACTCGAACTTGATAACTACTATCAGCAGAAAGATTCTCCAGGGTGGTGGATGTTGATGTCACATCCTTTGTAAGCCAGCTAGCACCATTTATTCTGTACAGTACCTGGTACTTAGTGATAGGACGGTCACTAGAAGGTGCAGTCCAGGTTACTCCGAGAGCTGGTCTACCTGAGCTTGCTCCTTTGGTGAGACTTGGAGGATTCACTCTTGATGGAACTGTGAGTAAAAGCAAAAAATATATATTTAACTTCTGCATCTAGTACCTATAGACTGCAGACCAAAATATGATAGTGGAGGTGTAGCCTCATGCAAGTGTACATGGTTAGGATAACCACTTAGTCTAGGATAAACATGCTATGTACCCAGTGATAGTCACTCCATTTTACAATAGGAGCTCTCTACCTTTTTCTCAGTTCAACCAGTTTTGGATATTCCAATATGTCATGTGCATTAGGAATAAATTATATTAGTTAACCTGCAACCATGAATACATATACCTCTGTAAGTTATACCTTGGAAAGTTCTCTCTTGTTCTCTATCACTGTATGGTCCTCGTTCACCTGATGACACAGCAGCTACCCAGATGTTGTAGGTAGTTCCTAACCTTAGTGGACCCAGTGTGGTAGATGTACCAATGATTCCACTAGTACCACAGTCAGCACCAGATGGTGGATCAGACTGTGTTCCAATTGTTGTACTGTAACATACAGTGTAGTTGACACCACTTCCTCTGACTGCACTCCATGTCACACTCAAAGCTGGAGATGAACCTTGTACAATTCTTCCAACAGTGACACCTTGGACCTTGGCAGGCAGTGATTGTGTAGCTGTGGATTACAGTCATAATAATCGACATAATATAAATTTTATTATATAAATAAAATATTATTTTACAGCAGTAGAGTACATATATAATAGCATAGCACAAAATCCACATTAAGGGCTACAACTATCAGCTACTACAAGGTAACAACAAAACTTATACCAATGGGATATGTCAGGCAGAAAATCAAACAAATCTTCACAATGTCAGCCATCTTGAACAATCTTCTGGTTGTTTCCTTGCCAGCCATAAGGTATTATATAATATAAGACCCCAATCGCCTAACTAGATAGCTGTAGTCAAAGATTGGGAATGACTATGGGACCTGGATTAAATGTGGAATCTCCAACTATGCCTGGATGTGTCCATACTCGCTGTAGGGACTACACACTTTAAGGTCTTCACCAACCACAAAGCATTATAAAGTCTTCAGTTATCTCAGTCATAGCTGTGGGTATGGCTGCATTCCATGACTCAAGAATCCTTTTAAGAAACTCTAAGTTGTGATTAATAGTAACAATGACATTGTACTTTGCTGGAGCTTTTCTCTCACTACTTTCATTATTTTAGATTCAGAATCTGCTCTGTACGTTACAGATTTGGTGGGATCTAGTGGGAAGACACAAGTACTTCATGAGATTGAGACATGAGGGGACTTGAAGTCATAATAATGGTGCTGGCCTACCATGAATAGGAAGCCACGTTCACAAGCAGACTTAGATCTATGATTAGTTCATAATACAGTTCAATCAATTAGTACACAACCACTCAAACCTCAAATTTGAAAATTGCGACTTGGAAGAAATGGTCTAGAGACATTGCTTACCAAATACACCTTATCTACTTAACTGCAATTATTTTGACAATAATATGTAATTTTCTAATATTAATGAACAAACGAAACTCTATAGGCCATAACATTTTGTAAGCATGTTTCAATTTGTAATTGCAAGTTGGAGTCAACTTGTGTCACGGACGAATGTTAATTGAATGTATGTAATGGAATGTAGCATGCCAAATCTGCAACAAGAGTTACATGTGTCTATAAATAAAATAGCGGAGGTTGTTTGTCAAATTCGAGAATGTAGTGTCGATCCTTTGAATAGTCCTTGGTTAGACTACTTGATCCAATGTGCAACTAATAACTCCTGATATTATTATTATGTCATCGACCACATCCCTTAATTAGCCTGATGTCATCATTGATAAGCCACACTCCGATCCTTGATGTCATCATTGATGACGTTAGGGAGTGTGGCTGAGTTTGTCATTGGCAACCACCTGATATTGCTAAGCAAAGGTTATCATGTGTGCAGAGGGAGTACAGACATTCAGGAAGATAACCCCTATAATTAGCCTATAGCTATTTTTTGAAAGAGAAGTAAGAGTAAGGGAGGGCCCAGCTATGTACACGAGAATAAAAATTGGTCTGTCTATAGAGTGTATGTACACAAATGCCTAAGCATTATTAATAAATACTTAATCAATCAATTACATAATATTGCATAATCGTAATATTATCATAATTTGAATATTCTTTGAATATCTGGGATTCTATACTGACACAGCCTTTCAATTGTATATAAATCCTGAAGTGTCTGTAGCAATACATGTTGATTCGGAGCTATATATATATATATATATATAAGTATTACGCAATGGATGATCAACTAACCCATCCCATAGTGGCTAGTAGTTCAAACAGTCTTTTTAACTTTTTCTGCAAGTTACCTCAATCACATGCATGGAACAATGCATCCATGCAACAGTATAAATCATAATAATTTGTTATAAATTTTAATATCAGCCAAATTAATTTTTATTCAATTGTACAATTATGTTCCTATCCTTTCAACAGTGGAACAGTTCTGTACATGATTGCCCTCCATGGCTGCAAAGCAAATTAATTGACTATATCCAAGGTATCGCAGTAATTATTATTATTATATAAACATGAATAAGAACATTATACAGACCCTATGTCAGTTCAGTACTTCCTATATTATGTCATAATTGCAGCCTTGGAAATGTAATAATGCTTATGATTTTATGTCTCAATGTTATCGAATTACGAGTATGTTATGTTCAAGAATTCTTCCACTTGTTTTGTTGCTTCATATATATTCTGGAGTTCTCAATGGTCATCCAAGGCAATGTTATCGTATATTCTATTTCCACCTTCATAAGCTGGACAGCCTGTCATCTCTATATTATACTTCTTCACTCTTCTCAGATCTGTTAAAATTGTTAAATTGACAGAATGAGAAGTATTATATGTGCTTGTTCGTTTGTGTGTGTGTGTGTGTGTGTGTGTGTGTGTGTGTGTGTGTGTGTGTGTGTGTGTGTGTGTGCGCGTGCGTGCATGCGTGCGTGTGTGTGTGTGTGCGTGTGTGTGTGTGTGCGTGTGTGTGTGTGTGTTTGTGTGTGTTTTCTAATTAAGGTAATCGGTATGTGTGTGATAATTGTTTTGCTTTACATAGAACTCACTTTCTTGGAAAAATCTTTGAGAGTTTACAGGCTCCCCAAATAATGCCAGCTACTAACAATATGACTAAAATACCAAAAATCATTCCAACAATGAACAGTGCAACTGGCAAACCACTATCAATTGCAGCTGAGGTAGGAGATTCCTTTGTATATTGTTTCAAGATAACTATATACAAATCATCGGAGATAAATGGAACCGTGTGTGCACGTGCACGTGTGTTTGTGTGTGTGTGTGTGTTTGTGTGTGTGTGTGTGTGTGTGTGTGTGTGTGTGTGTGTGTGTGTGTGTGTGTGTGTGTGTGTGTGTGTGTGTGTATGTGTGTGTGTGTGTTCATGTGTGTGTCAATGTCTGTGTGTGTGTATGTGTGTTTGTGCGAGTACCTGCCTGCATTCATGAATATCTGCATGATATTATTATTTGCATGCATTTACATTGAACAAGACCTGGATTCAAACTCACCAGGTTCACTCTTGAGTTTGTCACTTGTACCAGCCGCTGTTGTCACCTGGACCACAATCACGTAAGAAGAAATGAAATCCAGGCTGGTGATGTTGACACTGGACTCAGAGGTCCTAACAGACCTGACAGCATGAGCAGTTCGCTGAGAGTTACTCAACAAATACACCACGTAGACTGGCCATCCTCTTGCTTCTTGTAGAGTCAGTGGATTCCAGGAAACAGATATTGCAGTACTGTTGATCCTGACAACAGTGACATTCTTTGGTGCTACAGTTGGAACTGGGTAAAAGTCAGCGATCAGGATAGATGTGAAAATACATACAGTTTACTGGATAGATTGTACAAAAGCAGCACATGAAGGACAATTCATTAAGGATAAATAATAATTATTCCAATCTGAAATTGATACGCTCGTCTATATTATGCTATATGTATTACACATCAACCTCTCGACTAGGGGGTAACATGGAAATGGGATGGTTTGCATACAAAGGTTAATGTACATATTAGGTACATTGTATGTTGGATATACTCTGAAATTATATCCTGGAAATATATATTTATTTTGTACACATACAAACCTCCTTCCTTAGTGAAGAAAGTGACGCTGTCAGGTTTTCTGTTTCCAATGTTGTTCACAGCCTGTACAGTTACATTTATTGGACTCCCTGGTGCTGTGAGGAAGGAGTGGTGGAAAATAACGGTCCAGAGATATCAACTTGTACCAAACCAATATAACCAGTATTACTTACACAGGTCCATTAGCTCTTTCATGGTACTTGTAACTGACTCCATTGTATGTCCCCTGTAGTCCCCATAATCACCAAACGTTACATCATATCTGGTAATGTTTCCATTTGGTTCCTCTGGTTCACTCCACATTATCTTTGCTGAAGTGTCCGACATTATCTGATAGGACAAGTTTGACACTGGACCAGAAACTGGAGGTATAAGCGAAAGGAAGTGAGATTCCACTTTCTGACTCAGCTCTGTATTTTTGTAATAGCAGTATGTAATACAAAAATTAATGCACATTATGGTATTTACTCACAATCCGGGTTTGTTTTGAATCTCAAGATGGTACCATCAAATGGTCCAACTCCAGCATCATTTACAGCTGCCATTCGGATGGAGTAGTCAGTAAATGGAGTCAGATCAGTAACATCAAGAGTTATTATGGATGGCTGATTGAAGGATGAATTCTTAACAGAAACTTCAATATTCCTCACAGACGTAGATTCAGTTCTATCTTGCATGAACAATTCCACCCTGTACTGGATGATTATCCCATTTCTACCTTCCCTTGGGGGCATCAACCATTTCAGAAGAGTACTTCGCGATCTTCTTTCAACAATAGTAAGGCCGTCTGGAGCTGCTGACGGGGCTAAAGAAGGTAATAATAGCATGAACCATAAATATACAGAACTTCCTAATATGGACATTTTATACATATGTACATATTGACAATTACTTGCAGATAATTTTGAGGTACATACGTACACTTAGCTAATATCATACAAGACTATATAATATGTCATACGTATAGGCTAAATGTCTATTGTTATAATAATTAGTATGCAATGTTACCAATTAACCCTAAACTACACTCAGTTCATTCAGCTTTATAAATATTTATTTTTGTACTATTAGTATAATTATGATATTGGATTATTAGTAGTATTATGTAAAGCGATTGAATTTGATATAACTGTACAATGCTCTGTTAAAACTTTAGTGATTACCCAAAGTACTGCAAATTAATTGCAATGATTCTTACTGAACCTAGTTTTCCACCACAACAAAGGTACCCCGGACTCCAGCTGGTTTACGCATATAACATACCATCGCTATGTGTCCGTCGCTAATCTGTGGTTGGTCCTCCTCTTCCTCCTGTATTCTCTGCCTCAATAGTTGGATGTAGGTCAGTGAGGACAAGTGACAGTTCTGTGGTTGGAGTAGAACTTGCAAAAGTAAACTCTGAGGAGTAGCCAACATGATAGGTGAGAGGTAGACGTTCAGCATTGGGAGGAGGGGTCCATCTTATTTTCGTGGAGGTGGAGGATAAGGTTTGTAAGAGTAGGTCCCTGGGAACTATCAATGGAAATAAGAGCAATCACAGTTTTCATAGGTACAGAGACTATTATATATACAGCAAAAATACATGACTATACAGTATATATATTATAGCACTGAAATAAGTAGTGTATTGTACCTGAGTGTGAAAAATTTGATAGTAAAAAGAAGACATGTAAATTAAAGTGATAATGTGTGATGTAGTTACAGTGTGACAGCATTAATAAATAGATTACCCTCACCTTCTGGTAGAGTGTACCCCACTATACACTCCCGTTGGCACTCCCAAGTGAGTTATAAGCCTCAACAACCACAGTGTATTCTGTGTTTGATTCCAGTCCAGTTATGTTGTAGGGTGGAGTAACAGGTCCAAATGTGTTGATCTCTGTAGATCCCTTCTTCTGTACATGTAGTCTGTAGCTAAATCCCCCATCATCCCATCTCACAGTGAGGGTGGTTGTGGACAGTATGTTTGTAACAATAACATCAGCTGGTTGTGCCGGAACTACATCAATTCATACGGAATCACACATAGACCACAAAATAACAAATGTGTAAAAAGGAATTATTTTAGTATACATATAGTATAATACTATGCATAGGCGGCAGAACGGGGGGGGGGGGGGCGAGGGAAACTACTATATAGACTAAGTGTTCAGTTTTCACTGTCTACTATTGTCGGTACGTACTTACCTAAAGGGCTTAGCAGATACAAGAACACAGAGATCTTCGTAACTTTATCCATCTTCGATCATCATGCAATCTCCTTTGGGATAATATCCACGCAGTCTGACCACAATGTTTTTAAGAGTCTTCAATACCAGATTCACGCATATGGCTTCACAAACAACAGACTCTTGACAACTACAAATAACCACATGCCTATAATTGATTATGATATCCTATAATGACATGAATCGATTATGACAACACATCAGTTATAATATAATATTGTCATAATTGCCGTATCAGTTATGAAAAGAAAACAGAGATATTAATTCACTGTCACGGTAATTTTGAAAGTGGCAGAGGGAATGTCAATATGTTGGCCAGGGTCGTAAATGACATAACAGTATTCACATCCTTTATAAACAGTCTATAATTCCAATGTAACATAATGTAATAACCTGCCTTTGGATAATGTCTACACAAATGCATTCCCAAGAAAGATCATCGTCGATCTATGCTGGTACAATCAATCGGCCAACATTACCACCCATTCACTGGTCAGGAGTACTATATATACTAGGCACTAATAATAATTATGTATAATATAGTGTATGTGTACCTACAACTACCATTTTAGCGATTGCTTGGAAACGTCAGACTTCCAGCCAGCCAGAGCGATTATCTACCTGTCTTGAACACCACACTCACCCCATTCCTCCTCTTGTGGTTTGTCGAATACAAACAACACAGCCCATGCATTGCGATAATATTGAAAGAAGTTTGAAAGGCAAATATTTGGTCCCGCACACTCTATGGTGTTAACAGATTTCTCATCGGATTTGAACCCTAACGTTCACTAGCTTACAAAAATAATATTAATATGTACCTGAATTTGATATGCTTGTTATAAATCGATATTAGTGCCTGATTACATCTGTCCATGGCATATTCATTGACAAACAAATACATTAATTTCCATTTTAAATTAATATTGTGTCCAGCATATTACAATCTTTAAGATACTCTAATAATTATATCACTGATAATAATGAACATGTAATGTAATGTATAATAATAATAATTTTATATATAATTATATATATTACTAATATTAATGTACTGCATGGTGTTGATTTGGTGGATCCAATAAATCTATAGGCTTTTGTGACATGGAAAGAATAAAGAAACTAAAAATTGATACTTCCTTTCGATGATTAGTTTTCATTTATGTTTGCGTACAGGCGCTCAACTGCATTTGGCTCATTGTTTACGATGTCATAGAGATTGTCATCCACGCTTACGTAAGCGGGGCACTCATAGATCTTCATACCATTTGCTTCTTCGGGCTCCGAATCAGTGCTTCTCTGTTCTGCAGTTGTTCTTGAAGTATACAAGCGAGGACATTACTCAATTTATTATCCCCCATTAAAATGTATAATATCAATATCAATATAAGTTGTAATAAGTAATAATTGATAATTATCAATTCCTATTTATTTCAAGTTTGATCATGTTAATAGTGCAAGTTAATCAATCAATCACAGGAAGTATTTACATGATCATAAATGACAGAAAGCACCCCCACCATATTATCCACAACCT
Organism: Chondrilla cf. caribensis; assembly: GCA_964020155.1. Lineage (NCBI taxonomy): Eukaryota > Metazoa > Porifera > Demospongiae > Chondrillida > Chondrillidae > Chondrilla > Chondrilla cf. caribensis. The sequence continues at coordinate 1,229,963 of OZ026551.1, read as the reverse complement.
TCCATCAGTCGGTCAAATTTTTTACTTTGAGGGTACTTGAAATGTGAAAAGGCAACGACAATGCTCCCCATCAACTCCAATGGGTGACCACTCGGCTTATTAAAGTGGAATTATTTTCAGGTTACACCAACTCAATTATCTCCTGTGATTAATCGCTAAATCAATCAGTTACTACTTGCTGAAAATCAGAAAATTACAACTGATTCCCAGTACCGCTCGTCATATGATACAATTTAGCATGATATTCCTTATGAACTAGGAACACTGTGACTTTCCAATTGGCATAATTTAGCACACAAGCAGTACATGGACAATGTCACATAGTAAACAAAATATTGTTTCTACTAAACATTCAACAGCTGTATGAACTCACGGTTTCTTCCGTGAGGTAAACAGCTTGCAGGCTCCCCAAATAACGGCAAAAAACAGCAATACCGAGGTTATACCGGAAATATAACCAACCATAAGTGCATATGGCAACAGAGTTTCAGTATCTGGAAAGTGGAATATTATACATAATAATTATTTTATCAGTATTATCATCATGATAATATTATTATTATAAATATATTATTATTGCAGTTATGTGCATTAACAATATTATAATCATTATTGTTGTTATTATTGCTATCATCATAAGCTACTCATCACAATCAAAACACGAATGTTATTTTGTAAATTTAAACTACAATTGGTTCATAAATAACAGGGGAGTGTGGGTTCCATTCGAGATTTGATCACTACGACCACTTCCTATCAAAAGCCCACTACATGCCATGCAACTGATAGCCTTTGGAAGGCGTAAAAGAGGGAAATAATCCTCAAGTAGGGATTTCGGACGGCGATGTTTCCAACTGTTGTTGGGAAATTCCTTTAGATGCATTTGGATGTAAGAAGTGCAGTTTGGTGGAGAGAGTTCTTTAGATAGAGAACTCTCTACACCAGACAGTGTTTCTCAACGATCTTGAACCCAAATGGAATTTCCCAACAATAGTTGAAATATCCTAATAGCTGTGACACTACAGGACAAAATATTATAATGTGCATTTTCGAACTCACGGGCATCCACTGTTACCGTCACAATGTTACTCCACGCCCCCCTACCAATGACTGACGTGGCACTAACAGTGATGTGGTAGGTACTATCAGCAGAAGTATTTATGGTTGCATTCTCAGAGTAGGTCATCAACAGTGGCTGCAGCTCTCGATCCTCCCAGTACTGTACCTCGTAGTGGGTGACATGTGTCTCATTGTCTTGTACAGGGTCCCAGTAGACCACCAGTGAAGGAGGGTTGTTGTTGCTACTAGCTGAATAACCAACTCCAGTAACCTGGTCGGGAACTATTGTTACAGAAATTAATGTACCATGATAATCAATTAATTAGCATTAATTTGTAAAATTATTATTATATGTTACGAACCCCAGTGACCTGGTCGGGAACTATTGTTACAGAAATTAATGTACCATGATAATCAATTGATCAACAATAATTTGCAAAATTATCATTATATATATAGATTCTGAATTTCACTTCGAGAAATTTTATTCATGACACATGTTGCTTTCTACATGCTGAGAATATGACATCCCTGGTATTACTTTACAGTACATACAATGTATACAGAACCACATAAATTATGCACATTTACTCACACACAAAATTAATGTGTAAATGCAAACACACACATACACATGCATGCATGAATGAATTTACAATAGTACTGGAATTAGTACCTTTAAATGTAGTCTGGATTTTGTCATCACTGAATTCTCCCTCCCCCAGTGATGATACTGCCTTCACTCTCACTCTGTATGTGGTTCCTGCCAGTAGCCAGTGAATGGCCTTGTTTTTCACTTTATTGAAACCAGCTCCTATGTTCTTACGATAAACAACTTCACCACCAGTTGTAGAGCACTCCAAAATGTAGCTGGTGATCCTGAGATCACTTTCCGGTTTTGTCCACTGGACGCTCAAGCCAGGTATGGAGGATCGATGTACCCTTGTTACAGTAACACTGGACACCTTCCTGGGAACTATATTGTATAAGGAGGTTGTATAAGTAAAGCAGCCTAATATCACTACGTATCATCACCTATATTTCATTTCATTTGACATGCCGATTTCGTGTCACATTTAAGATTAGTTGTGCTCTTATATTTACCTCTCATTAGAAATAAAATGAGGACAATATAGCCTAATAATGATATATAGATTTTATTTCCACACCAGACTGGTGGCAATGAGGGTTTTGTAGCAATAGTTTCTGAACCACTAGAATTTGATATATACTGTGCAAATAATAATTTAGGGTGTTTTTATAAAATTCGAATTCCCAGATAGAAGAACTTGTCTTGCATGGACATTCTCATAATGTAGCAGACTCAAACCAATATGAGAAGCATCTTACAATAAATTTTGTATAATTGTATATTAAATGCATGAGGAATTCATTATCAGTTATGTGTATATCAGAAATTACAAACGTGATACCCATTGAAAGAAAGAACATTGGCATGGAAGCCAATACCACTTTGGTTGGCACCACATTGTTGCAAACCTAGCTATTTGAGATGGCCAAGTCAGCACAAACTACCATTATGTAATCTCAACATGTTGCAAACTATTTGAGCGTGGGAGTAAAGGTCATATGGTGGCCTTTGTAGATACAAAGGTGGTCAATTGCGAACTAGTCACCTGATCATTTCAGTGGTCCCACATTGCATGTGATTCAAAATCCTACAAAATCTGGCGTGATGTGATTAATGGAATTCCTTCATAATGTCTATGTATACTAAGGCTCAAGGTATGAAAACAACAGCAACTGATCATTTCATTCATAGTGGATGTGCCAGGTTATCCCTAACATCTGTCAACTTTAACAACAACATCTACAAGCAGTTTTGATCGTAAGACCGTGATTCATCATATTGCAATAACAAAAGACTTAGTGTACAAATCAAGATCAACTGAACCAGTCTAGTGTGCCTGCATGGTACAATTTGTAGTGATAACATCTGATCTATAAACTTCGTGAATCTCTTACAAACATTGGTGCAATTCTGTTGTTTTTTTCTATTAAATAAAGTGTGTTTTGATGGCATAAATTTCCGAACCACTAGAATTAGATCTAGATATATACTGTGCAAATAGTAATTTAGAGTGTTTTTATTACTACCATTATGTAATCTCAACATGATGCAAACTATTTGAGTGTGGGAGTAAAGGTCAAATCGTGACCTTTGTAGATACAAAGGTGTTCAATTACGAACTAATGTGATCAAAGGGATTCCTTCATAATGTCTATGTATACTAAGGCCCATCGTATGAAAACGACAACAACTGATCATTTCATTCATAGTGGATTTGCCAGGCAGGTTATTCCTAACATCTGTCTACTTGAACAACAACATGTACAAGTGGTTTTTGGTTGTAAGATCTTGATTCATCATAATGCAATAACAAAAGTGTACGGACAAATCAAGATCAACTGAATCAGTCTACTGTACTTGCATGGTACAATTTCTAATGATAACATCTGATCTATAAACTTCAGGAATCTCTTTACAACGTTGGCACAGTTCTGTTGCTTTTTCTATCAGTGAAAGTGTGTTTTTATGTCTAGAGACATGAATTTGTACATCATACAATGAACATCTGAAAAATACCCATTGAAATCTTGAATCAGATTTGACAGGCTGAGATCTATAATGTTGGAGTCCTATTATCTGTAACAGATAAATTGTCTTCTCTCACCGTTGTATGTTGTTCCTGTTACAGATTCACTATACTCTCCAGTCCCCTGTTGTGTGACTGCTGCTACTCTTACACTGTATCTAGTGCCTAACTGTAGTGTCTGGTCAGGGAGAGTGGAATTTTCTTGATTTCCAGGCACTTCACAGGATAAATAGGTCGCATTGGAATTCATCGAACGGTACTTCACCTTGTACCACATGATGCCCCAATTGGTCCCAGGAGTCCAAGACACTACCAGTGTACTTTGATAAGGACGGACCAATACATTACTCGGTGCAGGTACTGTGAAATTAAAGAAATGAAGCAAACTTTGATTTTTTGCAACACAATGGATGTATAGTGCAATTCATTTTAAAGACCGCCTCTCATCAATAGGACCACTGTGATATGGATTTATATGTATTTTTGTACAATGTGCTGTATTAAACAATATAAACATTAACATTAGGACCACCTCATCTCACAAAATATTTTTCTGCAACTTGACCAGTCCCATAGGTGGTCTCAATAATTGTGAGGTTCTACCGTATAATTCAAACGGTCCCATATCTGGTCTCTATTGTGAGGTCTATAAAGATAATCTTATTATATATGTTATTATAATTATAGTAATTACGATTGAATTAAATATGCGGTCTGACTTTAGACAGCCAAAATAAGGGAGTGTTCGAGCACTATTGGTGATTTCGCAATTGTTTTGGTCCTTGGTTGCATCAACTGAAGCACTTGAATTGCCATATTACCAGACTAAATTGAATGTCAAGACAATAATGTAACAGATTTCACATGCTTTTGACAAGGATTCAGCAGTCACATTCCTACATTCAAGGGGGGGTACACTCGATCGTACTCAGCTACAATCAAACTCAATGCTTCTTGTTGGTTTAGAGGAGAGCAGCACATACCATTGAAAAGCAACAGAAGACTTATAAAATCTGCTAAGGAAGCCAATAGGCTATAGCAGACACTTTGGCATGTAATTTGCAAGGCAATACACAAAGGACACTCTCCTGTGCAGCTTCACAACAGAAGCAAACTTGCACTCTATCACGCTGAACGTGCATAACTTCCTCACTCATGTGACAGCTGAAACGTTGTGTGTGTGTGTATTATGGAATGTTTGACTTTGGTTGCTTCAGGTATGCTTGAGTGAATATTGCATGAGTATGAATGCTAGTATTGTGGGTAGTGGGGGTGGCTAGTACTGTGGATAGTGGGGTGGCTAGTATTGTGGGTAGTGGGGAGGCTAGTTCTGTGGGTAGTGGGGTGGCTAGTATTGTGGGTAGTGGGGAGGCTAGTTCTGTGGGTAGTATAGGGTGGCTAGTTCTGTGGGTAGTGGGGTGGCTAGTACTGTAGATAGTAGGGTGGCTAGTACTGTGGGTAGTGGGGTGGCTAGTTCTGTGGGTAGTGGGGTAGCTAGTATTGTGGGTAATGGGGTGGCTAGTACTGTGGATAGTGGGGTGGCTAGTATTGTGGGTAATGGGGTGGCTAGTTCTGTGGGTAGTGGGGTGGCTAGTATTGTGGGTAGTGGGGAGGCTAGTTCTGTGGGTAGTATAGGGTGGCTAGTTCTGTGGGTAGTGGGGTGGCTAGTACTGTAGATAGTAGGGTGGCTAGTACTGTGGGTAGTGGGGTGGCTAGTTCTGTGGGTAGTGGGGTAGCTAGTATTGTGGGTAATGGGGTGGCTAGTACTGTGGGTAGTGAGGTGGCTAGTACTGTGGATAGTGGGGTGGCTAGTACTGTGGGTAGTGGGGTAGCTAATTCTGTGGGTACATAATATCATGTTTAGCATTCACGAATGTAAAGTGGAACAATAAATAACATTTACTACAAAAATACAAAAAAACTGTATAATACCGTAAACTACTTGGTCTTTTGATCGATGGAGTTCATTTTCATCACTTAAAACTGAGTCAGAAAGATACACAGCTGAAGAAAGGTGGTATAGATAAATATGTTGTAAATGTTCTAGTTGTAACACATATTGATAAATAATATTATACAATATCGATTAATAAATACTATGTACATGTTTCACATACTACATTACTGCATTATGCATGTTTCCAATTTGAATATTAATTTCTTAATGTTGACCTTATCTAAGCTAACTTCAAATCTGCCTTCCATATCCATACAACTTGGATCGGAAACAGGACGATATTATGTAAATGACCTCATTTTGATTTCATCCAAACACAGACAGATAAGATTCATCCGACATATGTTAAGATCATAGTGATTAGACACAATCTACACTTTTATCCCTTTGTCTTGCATCCTTTCTCAGAAGCAAAATCAAAAACAAAGTCATCACGTCTCAATTACTCCAGTGGGTTGGGCTTCAAGAACGATGCCCACTAATTGCCCGTAGTTGATTCCAATTAGGAAGCCTTACTGTGGTAACCACAGTCAAAGGTAACCTAGCAACAGATGCCATAGAAACCAACATTCAAATTGAAACACACTTGTCTACACATTCACATGTAATGTGTTTTTTGGTACTTCCATCATACATCCTATCTGGGAGGAATTTAATTGTAAGGTATCATTACATAGAACTATTAAAATAAATCGATATGGGTAAATTAAATAGCACTAATGACATCAATTGCAATTTTTGTGGGTGAAATTTTCTGCAGAGTGTGTTCCGCCTGAAAAGACGGGATGTTCTATGGTGGGTCAGTAAAGATGAGATGTATGCCCCATAATTTAGCCATTTTGCCAGACAAGAATTCTTGATATTCAGGGACATGGAGTCAATGTAGTTTATAATTTAATCAATTTAATCCTACTAGGATATTACTTGATGTACTTTGTATGAATCATGTATCACAATCTTAAGCTTAGGCTGTAGATATCTGAAATATACAAGGTATTTACAATGCTCTATTCACTATAATTATGTATAAAATTAAGCACCTGTGCATTACAGGAATTTCAATCAGTTTGAAAGAGCCTACACAGAGCCCCTGTAGGCTATATTATAGGCCAAAACGTATATACCATTGAAAATATTTCAGATAACACATGACATTGTACTTTCCATTCTGCTATGATAGTGATTTCAGTGGAGAGATTTCCGATTGAGCCCACTTACGTATGAGACTTGCTACATGGTCTCAGTTGTGAAGTGCTCCTATTTCTGACGTTGTTTAAGTTACCTGCACAGGAATATGTGAGGTGGAAAGATACCGTCCCTATTCCTGAGGCGGCCCCATAAGGGGTTCAACTTCAGTATATTAATTACAGGTACAATGTCATGTATAATAGATTAAGCATTATACCAATACTTATAAATATATATATACTCAGTTTCACACAGAAGTGCACTAAAGGTATAGCCATATTAGCACATATCAGGTAGATTGACCATTATGGTTGCAAACTGGAAATAATGATATATTAATCTTCCTCTAAGTTAAGTGTACAGACATATTACTGATGATTCCAAAGTCTCACCGATAATCAGTACCAGGGTGTTCCAGGAGAGGATCATGGCTCACACACACACTGTGCAGTGTGGAGGTCTCAACAGAGATTCGGCATCAGGTGACTCTCTATAGATCACATTTCACTGGCTTATGTATCCTATTGTAACTTCAGCACCGATATGGCTACTTGAAGCCATGAATATGCACGTGTCTGTGAATTCCATATATGGAAACAACAGTAGTGTACTGTACATCAAATGAAATAATACCAGTAGAGATATGCAATCAATTGTGTGTATTTGGATCAGACCAACCATATTATATCATAGTTCATTCCCATACATTAATGTGCCACACTTCATTAGTCACTGTCAGATATTATGTGAGTGGATGTGAGTAAATGTAACTGTATTGCATTTGTGAGCATTAGAGTGACATTTCGGAATAGCTCACTCTGTTTCCAAGATATGCAGGGATTTGTGCCGTACGTGAATTGATAGTGAATGAAGACGATCGAGTAGGGTCCATATAACATCATTGAATGAAGTCATATACTCTCTGACTGTTAAGTTTAATATTTAATCCGTCTGATTTAACTCAATTATTTCAATATTATCATTGCAATTTACTATTAATTTTATATGTAAAATTAATAAGACCTTAATGCTGCTTTTTATTGTATTAAATTGTGTTTTTTGTCTGGCTCTTTTGTGTTTGTGTTGTATTTTTTACTGCGCACCTTAATGGTACCCCTTGACGTGTGGTGGCCCCAGTATAAATGTGATCTCTGATTCTGATATAATTGAAAACATGCATTTGCATGTACAGTTTTCGTAGATTTTAAAGCACGATAAGGACTACGAAAGTTGGCTGGCATTTTATTACTTGAGCCTTGCACATCTTCAAACCGTCTTTCTGCAGCACAATTAAAGGAATACTATACAAGTATGTACCCACTCTGTGTCATCTGCATACCTGGCCTGTGTGGTGGATTTGGTATGGTGCATTTTGATTAGTGAAAATGTCTTATAACTCTAAAACACACTAACATGTTGCTGCCATGCTTTCGGGGAACATTCTACCAGATAATTGGATTATATTCATGTGTGAAAATAACAAATCCAAAACTATACACACTTTTTTGCATGGCAGGATACCCAGCACTTATGTCAGAAAGTTGTGAAGTGCACACTGAACCTGAGGAACCTTTGACCGTACAGTCACTACCACATGCATACAAGTGAGTGCTTCAGTCATATT
>OZ026551.1:1169017-1216517 GCA_964020155.1 Chondrilla cf. caribensis | reverse complement strand
TCAATATAATATTATATCATGAATACACAAATCAGCTACATGATTTCTATGTTTTTACACATAAAATGTATTAAAATGATTTCAACTTCATTTTTAAGAGCTTGCTATGGATGTGTGTATGCATGAATGTTCAAAGCATTTACTCCAAACTTAAAATATCAATTTCATTAGTCCCTGATCCATGGCCATTGTATAATGTTATTAAAAGCCCAAGTAGTGATAGACGCGGGCTATAGCTATGCATGCCATGGATTAGTATAATAATTAGAATTTCGACCAAATATATACAATGATTATTATTCTGTTTATGTAGATCCAAAACGTCAGACAGAGATTAAAGATTCTTATGCTAGACTTAGTTTGCCTTTAGGACTCTTTATAGCAGGTTTGATATCAGGGATAATGTTGATGCTAATCATAGCGGGCACTAGTTGGTGCATGTGCAAAGTTTCTCAGTCGAGGTCAACAGAAAAGTAAGTTGTTATATACCATATATGTGGTACACAGTTAGTCACACTCAGTCTAGAATAGTACTTGGTTCACATTAGTTTCTACCTCTCAGACATGAGTCATCTGCTACAGGAGGATGCAATAGGCAGGTAACACAAGACAACATTGAAATGACAGATTGCTCGAGGTCAACAGAAAAGTAAGTTGTTATATACCATATATGTGGTACACAGTTAGTCACACTCATGCAGTCTAGAATAGTACTTGGTTCACATTAGTTTCTACCTCTCAGACATGAGTCGTCTGCTGCAGAAGGAAGTAACAGGCAGGTAACACAAGACAACATTGAAATGACAGATTGCCCGGCTTACCAGAGTGCAGATGCTGGGAGCAATGACAATCATGACCCTGTCAATGACCACGAGGAAAATGCATACGAACTGGTCGGCTACGATGACATCCAGGGGAAGAATGAAGACTTGTACGTATAGCTGGTAGAATGTGTGGATGTATGACTCACTAACTGATACTTCAAACACTTTGTGTCCAATGTTTATTACATAAACACTAACAATCAGGCACATAAGTATGCATATTAATATGTATGTATATGCAGTGGTCCAGGAATAAAATACGGTCACTACATATCTTATGTAATTTGACACTAGGGAGTACACAATGGTGAAATCCCGAGCCCAGACTGGTTCAGGATGCAGACACAGTACAACAGTGGATACGAGTCATAGCCAAGAGCAGTGTCCACTCATACATGCATCGCCTTCGTCCTTTGGGAATGATTGAAGCGATGTCTGATGGGGAGATGGTTTCGGTCAGTCAGAGGCTCCACCACCGATAGCACCATGAGGAGAATGTTGAGCGCACTGAAGTCGAAAGGAGAAGTCTTAACAGCTATATAGGGGTAATAGTATTGTTCTCAAGCAACATCTATCCTCCACAAGATCTCTACAGCATGAGAACCTAATGACATAGATAGTCTGTACTTGCAAACTTGACACTAAAAAGTAAATAGCATCTATAAAATGAAATTCTACAACAATCATCCAATTGAATCTGAAGCAGTCTATCTATAATGTAGCCATGGAGATTAGATGCAGCATAATGAAGCTATAATTTTCGAACGTGTTCGAGCATCTCAGTATGACAATACTGATATACCAGAATTCATCCCAGTCCAGAAATCAAAATAACTATTAACATGCTATTAACATGCTGTGACATTCAATAATAATTGTGCACATGTACATTATGCATGGTATAGCTTAATTAGCTATAATATAGATAATACATTAATGTAGACATTGAGATGCAGAATTATTTAATTGTATGTGTATTTATTGTATAATAATAATATAATACCTGATGAAGTACACTTTAATTCCAAAATATTACAATCATTACATTAAAGGGACAAAAATGGCAACCGCATGTCATCATCAATACTATAGATGACAACGGTGTATATGAAACTACAAGGAATTACAATAATAAAAGCAGTGTCTACATTGTTAAGTACATTTTGTGCTGAAGAAAACATAAAAAATGATAGCAACTATCAATAGCTAAAGATTGTTATTCGTCTTTTATATCATCGGGAAACATCTCAATCCTAAGGAATTGAAAGGGTGTGGGGTCATATGTAATGGTTCACATGCTACAGAAATGACACAATAGTATTGTAAATCCTTGCTTTATGTACACACACGAACACACACACACACACACATGTACACATAAACACACACACACACACACACACACACACACACGTACACACACACACACACACACGCACGTACACACACACGCACGTACACACACACACACACACACACGTACACACACACACACACACACACACACACACATGTAAATGCACACACAAACACACACACACACACACACACACACACACACACACACACACACACACACACACACACACACACACACTCACCGTTGTTGACCGAGTTTTGAAAACACCACATAAAATAGGTCCATTTCCAAGTTTATTAGCAGACTTGAGTTTGTAACGATACTTGGTATCTGGCTCGAGTCTTGTCAGTACATACCGAGTCACATCCGCACACGCTTGAGCAGGAATGACAACAACTGTCCACGGAACGTGTTCGATTTGATATTTTTTGTATTTCAGCGTGTAAGTGGAAACCTCTCCTTCGCTTTTGTTTGCAAACGGACTCTTTATATCTAGAACAACACTATGACAATCCCGTTCCAATAATGTAACATTTGGTTCTTCAGTGGGCACTGGGGGGGGAGAAAATAGTGTACATAATTTGAAATGTAATGAAGATGAAATTCGAATTAAATTGAGTAGAATGTAAACATGTATAGTACAGTGTAGAGGAGGAATATGTAGAACCAACAGAACACATAAAGTATGTACAGTGCAGTACAGGAATATGTACCACATGGTACAGGAATATGTACAGCATAGTACAGGAGTATGTACAACATAGTACAGGAATATGTACCGCATAGTACAGGAATATGTACAGCATAGTACAGGAATATGTACAGCATAGTACAGGAATATGTACAAATTAGTGCAGGAATATGTACAAATTAGTACAGGAATATGTACAATAATATACTACAGGGATATGTACAACATAGTAGACTTCACTTAGTACATGAATACTTGCAACAACACATTACACCACACACAGGAAAAGAGGAAGATGTAAAAGTTTTCATTACATCATTGTTACAGGATACCACAGGAAGTGCTTTTTCCCCCTTCCTGCCTTCCTGTTGATTCAGTGGATGTGACACCTGATAATAATCCACTCTATCCGCATACCATCCACAGTAAAGCAAACATCACCAAATTTCCCTTCCTCTCAAGTGGCAATGGAGCCCCTCAAGCGGGTATAGTTTTATGAAACCACAATTATGATAACAACATAGCCATGTAAAGTCAAAGGAACCAAATATGGCACATTATAGAGGTCGTACATGCCAAGGGGAATTCTCCCCACTTACAGCTAGGAGACAGCTATTATGACAACATTGTCATGTAAAATGAAAGGAGTGTATATTATGGCACTAAAGGGGCAGTTTTACATTACAAGGGGAACACCCCCAACACTAACCGACATGCTTACTCACCAGGAGAAGGGGTCCTTATTTTGATCTCGGAAGTTTGGCTATCCATTCCATTGGAACAGGTCATCCCTATCTGGAAAATGTATCGCTTCAGAGGCAAAAGGTTGTCGATAACCACCTGTGTGAGAGGATAGCGGACATCGGTGCTGTCGATGCGAATGACTTCACCCTCATTGTCAATGATGCTTGTAATGATTGTGAACACACTGGGCACACAAGAGGAGTTGTCGTCCCTGGACACATTCCAAATTAGATGAATGGAACTGGAATTCAGAGCTACAGCACTGATGAAAGATGGGCCTTTTGGTTTAACTGGAGGTTGAAAAAGACAGATTACAATTGAGGTGAATGACAGAGAAAAACATACAGAAGATATGCATCTATGTACACACATACGTATGTAATGTGGATAATCTAACACACAGGACATAGAATAGAGAGAAGTGTGTATAAATGCATAGACAATATAAAGTAATGATATTATACATCTGATTCATACACGTGTATACAATATAAAACAAATAAAAATAAGTACATTTCTTATTCACACATGAATGCGTGTAACAAGGATATGCATGTACACAGGTACGCATGCACACATGTTTGAAGAGGTTGTGAACTTTCAGATGTACCTCGAAGAGGTAGTAAAACTCATTCCTACCTGGTGTTGGTGAAGCAGTTCGGATCCTCAACTCGTGACTGTCGCTCCTACCAAGACTGTTGGCTGCCCATATCTTGATCAAATACTCTGTGTCTACGAGCAAATCAGACACGATAACAGACCCTGTGGATGCAGGAATCGTGATTGACCTCGAATCAGGAGATCGTCGCACAGCAGAAGACGTATGAGGGCTGTACCGAACTGCACTGACTGTAACATTCTCAGGCAGTGTGGACCTCGCTGCATCAGTTTTCCAAGAGAGCTCTATAGAGTGAGGGCCCACTGATGTAGGTGCCGTTAGTACTGGAGATCTGGGCACTATGGAAAATGATAAAATAGGATCAACTCAACAGGACTGAATATGCCATGCATAGTAGCAGAAATATCATACACACGTGTGTATCCTGAGTTCGTGGCAGCATCAAAGAGACCCACAGGGATACATACGTATCATACATCCCTGACTATACCCAGATGTGACAATGGACTAATCAATTAGCTACCAAACGGTCAACAAGAGGTTAATCAGGAAACATGTCGTCTACATTTCCTTTGGGAAGGAAACATGTCGTCTACATTTCCTTTGGGAAGGAAACATGTCGTCTACATTTCCTTTGGGAAGGAAGCACAGGAAACGAATCCTTTCATACAACACCTCAGGCTTCACCCTCCTATCTCTTGCAAACGTGTACATACTACAGTGGAACCTCTCTATTACAAACCTCTGAATTGCAGAAACTTCTATAATAAGGACACCATTCTGTGTCCCAGTGTAGTACTGTAGTGTATTAAGTGACCTCTGAATTGAGGAAACCTCTATAATAAGGACTAAAACCAAGGTCCCAAAGAGTCCATAATAGAGAGGTTCAACTGTATATAGTGTACAGCAGCCTCTTTTCCGAATACTCACAAAAGCTTAACATTTTTACACGAGCACATTACATTCCCACCCACACAACCATCTCATGGGTCAAAATACCTGCATACCCACAAATTGACCAGTACATATTATGTTTACGTATGTACACATACTACAAATCTACTCAATACATAATATCGTGCTGTGGTAGTGCATATGTACACATATGTATGTATGTATACTGTACACTAAGTAACTATAGTGTGTGGTGACAAACATATGGTGTACACTAACCATTTTGTGTGGTAACGAAAACGCTTTCACTGAACTCCATCGCGGAATGCGTAGCTGTTCCAGACCCTGAAAGGGCAACACTGACTGCATAAGTGGCGCCGACTTCGAGGTTATCAATGACTGCAGAGTCGGAAGCACCTTCAACAACCTTCTCCACGCTGCCCGATGTCATGATGTTTTTGTATCGAATGATGCTCTTGGCTGGTACAGTCCCTGAAGGCAAGGTCCATGTAACCGACACAGCACCCTTGTTCAGTGGATGAGGTTGGGCAATGACAGCAGGGGCTTCTGTAATGAACATAAAGGAAATGGGTACGTGTGTGTCAGTCTATGTATATATTCCTGTCTATTCACACACTATAGAACAGATCGAACTCAGTGAAAAGTGTGAAGGTGAGTGCGTGTTATAAAGGTATTTGATTATAGACTTTAGTAAGATTTCATCACAAAGTCGTGTGTGTGTGTGTGTGTGTGTGTGTGTGTGTGTGTGTGTGTGTGTGTGTGTGTGTGCATGCACCCTTGCATGCATGTATGCTTTCGTCATTTCTCACCAATGCACTGAGACATCCCAACGTTCATTGGAGTCGAAACTGTGAGCTTTTCCGAAACTCTGTAGAATCCTGTCTCCTGGAAACTGTAAAGAGCTGAAAGGCTAACCTCAAACGCCTTCCCTGGCTGCACACACGATATTTTTCTCTTATATTCTTCGCCATTTGTTGGGGTAATGGTTTCCGTGTGCACCACACGACCCTCACTGGTGACTACAAGTTCGTACTTCCTTACGTATCGGGAAAGCGTAACATTTGACCAGTAAACCTCGAACCCAGTGTGGGAGATGTGGTTGATTCGAAAGTTCTGTGGTACTGGAAACACAAAGAAAAGTACAGAGTGAAATTGGGTTCTAGAGAAATCCGATGAATGAGATTTCGCATAGCACTATAATAAATTCCATTATAGATTGTATATAAGTACATGTTCTCCTGTACATACATACATGTAGGTATGTAGATGTCCACCTGTGTACACATGTGTGTATGAAAATGTATATACAGTAGAAACTCTTTAAGACAAACTACAAGGGACCCATTAAATTAGTTCTTGTTATCGGATGTTCTTCTTATCAGGATTGGCTTACTATAATACACTACTACAACTATGATGCTCAGAAATTAGTTTGCATTAAGCAGAAATTTGTCATTAGAGTGTTTGTCTTAAAGAGGTTGTAATGTATGTACATGTGCACTCGTACGTGCATGCATGTATGTATGTATGTACATGAGCACATCTAACAAACTGTCATACATGAACAACACGCAAAAGTCCTGTGGAATTTTTCCACATGCAAAATTTGGCAAAACAGCACACATTGCAAGCATTGCAAAATTCCAGTGAGGTATGTGCAATGAATTCCATTCAGATTGTATGTATATGTGTGTGCATATATTATCATATAGGATACACCCATACTGAGAGGGATACAGGAGAGATACATAGTAGAGCATGGAGATGATACAGTACATTGTACTGCAGAAGGTAATTAGACTGGTGTTCAGATATGAAAGAAAGCCGATAGGTACAAGGATCATCGGTCAGAGGTTAATGGTAGGACTATGCAGCCAGGCAGTGACCAGGAAGCCAAAATCCAACTCAAGGCCACGCGAATTGATTAGGGTCTTAACAGGTTGCCAATGCAGGCATATACATTATCAAAGCTTCGCCCACCAAGTATAATACTTACTGATGGATCGACACACTAAGGTATGCTTAAAAACAGTAAGGTAGGTAAGACTAGAATAATCATGCTAACAATCTGTTCCGCATGAATACATACATTCAATAACAAATTGGAGTACCGGTGTGTGTCAGAACGTCACAATTGGTGCAACCTATGGTAATAGCAAACGATTAAACAGTAAACTGAATTCTAAGATCTACCACAAAGGATTTAAGTCAGAGGAATACGTATATCCTTTTCTGTACTGTTGCGTGTGTTGCATGTTAGCTACATGTTCCATGACTTACTCAAATTCTTCCGTTGAAAAACTCCAACAAAGCACCCATGGTTGAAATTTGAGCAGTAGTAGAACCCCTCGTCGTTATGCCCCCTCCCGTCGAATGTTAAGTTACTTGCGCTATGTCTAGATCTGCTCTGAAGCTCGCTAATGATGCTGAATAAATAATTCCTCACATCGCGAAGTTCTCCCATTAAGCCATCATAATCAGTCTGCATAGTCGGAGCCCACAGGGTGAAGGGGTTCCCACTCCCTGTCCAGTTGCACAAAAAACACATCGGGACTTTGCTAAAATCTTCATCAAAGACAAGAACTTGCTGTCCAACATTCTCCATCGTATCCCCACGTGTTATTCCAATATTGCTTGTACAAGGGTTTGTAAGGGACTGACCTACTGGAGGATATATGCATTGCATGAAAATCAACACACACACACACACACACACACACACACACACACACACACACACACACAAACACACACACACACACACACACACACACACACACACCACGCACACGCACACACACCACGCACACCAAGCGAGAAGCACAACACAAAACAACATTCCATTCGCACCATAAGTTTTAACGCAAACAACAAAAAATAACGACCACACACGGTATCGGAATATGCGGCAAGTGCGCGCGAAGTGTACGTATATTACGCAGATCCTTGTGTCCAGGAGAAGTATTTAAAGCTTATTCGCGGGAGGGTACGTAAGAGAAAACTGATATGAAGGCAGCTGCATTTGGACTAGCTCATTCTTGGTACGGATTCACAGCTCTGGAACTGAACTTGAAAGTGCAACCGTAGGAAACCGATTTTGGCCAAAACGAAAGCGGCTTCGACTCGAGCTTGCTTAGTAGGCGAGGTACAACAATCGCCAGCATTGATTGACTATCGATGCCTGCACCAAGAACTAGCCACGTTGGCCAAACCCTGACTAGAACCACAGATAGCTGCAAATGCGACTCACTTTCGATATAAACTGCTGAAAAGTACACAAAATATAGATACATAGAGAGGATCCTTCCTTGAAAGCCAAACATCTTCGTTCTCAAACTTCGAAATCGATCCGAATACCAATCTAGATTGGGTCTGCAAAGCATCGTCGAGTCCACAGGCTTTTATAGAGTCCGTACTAAACCCGCAGGAAATGACATCACTTAATTACGATGCATGCGTGGGTCGTATTGATAGATAGATAGATAGATATTAAATATTTATACAGGAAAACCCCGTCAGTTCCAAGACTGATCTCCCCGGGGGTCCTGTTCAATACGTGGCGAGTTATATTCAAATTGAGTGGTCTATATTATACCTATTATATTTATAGAACTACGACACAATTGTAGTATTGTATAATAATCACCAGCCACGATGTATGATATAGCATCCTTCAAGGTGGCATATACTCATAGTAGTGTGATTTGTGTGCAATAACCAAGTGTAAACCTCGTTTATTCGTTGTAAGTTTATGCATTATAATGTATCAGCTACTATAACAGTTTATCTATGAATAAAGCATATTTAACAGGATTTTCCTCATACATTGATAGAAAAATGTTTTCTTACCGTATTCAGTAAAGCCATTCCCAAGATGAACAGCTAAAGCATCAAGCCCGAGTTAACGTACACTCTTGGATATGACGTATGAGGTAATCACAGGGATAAATGCATAAATCATTGCTTCCTGAATTTATGGGATAATTTCTTCTACGTGGGACTGCCTTTGTTGCTATTTGAGGTCATCCAATGTTTGAGAGTGACTCATGCTTGACTTTGCAGTGCTGCATGTTGCAATTGGACAATCTGATTGGCAGGAATGAAATTGTACCTGCAATAAGGAATTTGAATAAAGTGCCAGATTACATATTATAATACAAATTATAAATTCACAGTTGCATTTAATTGTAGGATCACACACACACACACACACACACACACACACACACACACACACACACACACACACACACATACACGCACGCACGCACAACACACACATACACCACACACACACACACACACACACACACACACATACACACACACATACACCACACACACACACACACACACACACACACATACACCACACACACACACACACACACACACACACACACACACACACACACATACACACACACATACACCACACACACACACACACACACACACACACACACACACACACACACACACACACACACACACACAAGTGTAGCATACTGAAGTGGACATGAAAATACTATAAGGGATGTCAGGAGATTCAACCAGAATAGTCGTTCTCAAATGGTAGACAAACGACTACTATTGGCAGTAAGCACGCATATTAATAAAGGCAATATTGTGTATTGACTAGGGATCATAATATGGGTAACTTTTCCAGAACAGCATGATAATAGCACCGTATTTGCTGAAGGGTCTGGACTGATTAGTAGCTCCCCTTGTGGTGCACAGTGCGGTATCAGATTTCACTACGGACTGTGGTTAATAGAAATGCCAGAACTAACTAACGCTAATGCCAGAGCGCACGTGATCATAGCTTGGATATGAAGCCTGACAAAGGTGTTAAAACTTTGCCACAGGCAGGGGAGCGAGGTGATGAATGCAACTTTGATTTTATCTCTCTGTCGCATAACTGAACAGGCTAAAACTATGCATATAAGTAGAAGAGATACACAAATACAAAATCAAATTACCACCTGCTGAGAGCACAATACAAATAATTGAAGAGATCAAAAAGTATGTTCACATCACTGATGTAAGCACCCAAATACCTGCTACAACAGTATCGGACCTTTCCGTGGACCGCAAAGAATACAGATACCAGAACTGACACTGAGTGGATGTTCTACAAGACATACCTCAAGTGAGTGCAGTAATCCAAGAGGAGACACACTGGGCTTCCAACATTCTTGACAGACACAAGAAATTTGAGTTGCAAAACTCTAATGACTAGCGAACCCTCCTGCCCCCACACTTAATTGCAAGAACGTCTGTTTCAGATTCACAAGAACCTTCACTGAAGATACTATGTTTGGCAAACATTCACACTCAAAATTTCAGGCCAATTTTTAATTATCATACGTATACGTACATATATTGAGCGTTACGGTGAAAGTCAAAATGTAATTATTACAGAGGCTACCGCACCCTAAGAAGAACTATTGATATCAGGGTCCTATTCCAGTCAGCATTGAGTGAGGCCTGTATTTCCCCTTGGAGCTAGTGAATGTAACATGTGATAGTGGTTGAACACAAGGCAACGATGAAAATAGACAAGGACGCCATACAAGGTCAGTATGCAGACGCTACAGCTTGGAATCTTGCAGAGATAGATATGGTTCTCTATGTACGGCCGTACAGCATAGTATACGTAGTTCACTGTTTGTGGCATGATTATAAGGTGTATGTGTGGTATTGACACTATGAAAATGAGTTCACCAACTGATCATACCACCTATACCTGTCTGCATCAAATCATTCGCACATGTATTGCTTCATATGTACGGTCAGACCTCGCTTATCTGTATCTCAGATAACCGGTTCTCTCACCATCCGCAACGCCAAATTGTCTGTCAAACATTCCGAGTTCGAATATGGAGACGACTGTCCTACAATTTGGCAAATTGAAGGGGAAAATTAAAGGTATGGTTTTAGTTAAGTAGAATTAGTTTAATACCGAAGGAGAATAAAGACACGTACAGAAAGGGAGACATATTGGACATTTAGGAAAGAGGCGTCACGAATGGTTTAGAGGGGGGGGTTGGGACACAGACACACAGACAATTCCGAAATAGAAACTGAATTAGACAATCCTGATGAGAAAGGCAATGAGATGAAGAATTGAATACAGAAATTTCCAACTGCAGGTACCAATGGAACACACAACACATTATCATAAGTTTATGTATGCATGGCACATACATTGATACATGGACTACACCTATGCATATGCATAATAATACATGCAGATGTTATTTGTGGATAATTTTTTTGGCTGCACTATTTTTATAACAATTCTTGCATCACTTCCTGGATAATAAAACCCTTGTCAAAAATAGCAGCCTTGATGAGTGCCTTATACACAAACCATATGAAAACAAGTTTACATAAAACTTAATTTAATTAACAATAATGTTATGTTGAGACTACCAAAATTGGTTATATCTGCCACGAGTGCAAATGTATGAATCCTAATTATTATGTAGGTCGGGATGTTTGTGAAAGTCCCCATCACACACACACACACACACACACACACACACACACACACACACACACACACACACACACACATACACACACACCACATGCACAACACACACACACACACACAAACGCACACACACAAACCACACAAACACACACACACACACACACACACACACACACACACACACACACACACACACACACACACAGGTTCACTTTAAGAAGTTTTGAAGTAGCAGTCCACAGTAGGTTTCAAGGCTACACATCCGTACGTGTAGTAAGTTGCAACAGAGGTATTGAAACCAACAAACTCCGCACCTATGTAACCACCTTAGCATGACATAAGACCATAGGGATACAGTTTACTACTTGAATACAAACGTTCACCCTCAAGTTCACGCAATGTGTGTGGGTGTTACATCCTTTCTGAAAGTTAGAGTGATAACGGAATTTCAAAACATGCTATTGTACACACAAGCCTACGCCATGTATACAAATGTAAAAGTATTCCCTTGTTAAACCTGAATCACAAACAATTATTACCATGCAAGCTTTATTGAGAGAATCCCCGATTGAAGTCTACAAGCAACATGTATGCATGCGCATACCTCTTCATGCCATCTATACTCTTAGCCTATCTCCTACGCACTCCTCCTCATAACATGGGTATCCATACACATTCACACACGTTTGCCTTTCTACAAAAAAAGTTTCTGAAAGAAACCACATAATTCACACTCGCCTTCAGAGTTAGATGGCTACACAGCTGAAAGCAAAGCTGTTCGCTCCTTTCCTAAACCAAGATACGTATTTACTAGTTATCTCTGTACTTTGGAAAAGGAGGAGAAAAGAATAACGCCTTGTGGACGTGAAGCAAAAATCATGTTTTCTGCCTATTTTTGCAGCAATTACTTGATATATTGTTCTATGCATCATCGGTAAGGGTAAATCAATTATGTACAGCACTGAACTATCCATTGTCCAGTGTGTGTTAAACATAGTCCAAATCTCCATCAAATCCTCCCCTTATTACACATTGGAACCTCACCCTCATCACACACTAAGAGAGGGAGAGGGAAGGAGGGAGAGGGAGAGGGAGGGAGAGGGAGAGGGAGGGAGAGGGAAGGAGGGAGAGGGAGAGGGAGGGAGAGGGAGAGGGAGGGAGAGGGAAGGAGGGAGAGGGAGAGGGAGGGGGAAGGAGAGGGAGGGAGAGGGAGAGGGAGGGAGAGGGAAGGAGAGGGAGGGAAGGAGGGAGAGGGAGAGGGAAGGAGGGAGGGAGGGAGAAGGAGAGGGAGGGAGAGGGAAGGAGGGAGAGGGAGGGAGAGCTAGGGAGAGGGAGAGGGAGAGGGGAGGAGGGAGAGGGAGAGGGAGGGAAAGGGAAGGAGAGGGAGGGAAGGAGGGAGAGGGAGGGAAGGAGGGAGAGGGAGGGAAGGAGGGAGAGGGAGAGGGAAGGAGGGAGAGGGAGGGAAGGAGGGAGAGGGAGAGGGAAGGAGGGAGAGGGAGAGGGAGGGAAAGGGAAGGAGAGGGAGGGAAGGAGGGAGAGGGAGGGAAGGAGGGAGAGGTAGAGGGAAGGAGGGAGGGAGGGAGAAGGAGAGGGAGGGAGAGGGAAGGAGGGAGAGGGAAGGAGGGAGAGGGAAGGAGGGAGAGGGAGGGAGAGGGAGAGGGAAGGAGGGAGAGGGAGAGGGAAGGAGGGAGAGAGAGGGAGAGGGAAGGAAAGGGAGGGAAGGAGGGAGGGGGAAGGAGAGGGAAGGAGGGAGAGGGAGAGGGAGAGGGAGGGAGGTAGAGGGTGGGAGGGAGAGTCAGGAAACCAGGAGAGAAGCCACCCAATTAACACCACTGTATGCATGTTTGTATGTTCAACTATTTGTATATGTATGTACGTACGTATCTGTTTTACGAATTTTAATAATGATGGTGAAATGTAAAAGAGAGAGAAAGAGGAACAGCTATTACAGACTGCTATGGGAAACAGCTAACAACACCTGTAACGTACATTCCTACTTTCATTGACCATTACAATGTATGTGTCCCACGTATCTCTGCTAAAAGGATGTTAATCGTACACATCAACTGAGGGAAAAGGATTGTTAAACAGAAATAACAACAAAACATCACGAAATTATTACAGCCTGCTTTTAAGCTATTTTAACCATCAAATTTCAATGGAAACCATCACCGACTCACATGAAAAACATTTAACCTATCCTGTCGTGAGCGTGCATCAACAATGACACCCTAATATGTACGTGCGTGTCTTACGCATCTCACCTGAAAGGGAGCCAAATGAGGGAATTTCAAGACTAAAAACATGTCTAATCGTACCTGGAAATACCTAGTACAATTGTATTGGCTTCTGCCATTGTGCCCTCAACCTCGAGAAGAAAGCATTTGGCAACAAAAGGAATTGAGCTTCGTATGACCAGCATGTTACACACTGGTGACCAGTACCTTTCAATGCCCAAAAGTGATCAAAACATTTTCAGAGAAACCAATTATACTACAACACTTTCAATCGGGATATTGTTGTAGAAGACACACAACTCAAAGATAAGAACGCACGAAGTCATACAAAAGTTACATACACATCATTCAAAAAATCTTTAGAATTTCTCTGGGAGGTTAATGGAGTCGTTACTGAAGTAGCTTTCAACATACTCTTGTACTCCCAGTTCTCCTGGATTACATTTGTACACATACCAACACAATGAGTTGAGGGTGAGTCAATCTGAATTGAGTTCAACTCGCTTATCTTTCATATGAGCCACCATGAAATGCTATGATGTAATCAATAAAATGGCTACCAATAATAATATAATTATTATCTACCGTTGATTGAAAGACAGCATATGGCTTTTCACGTTAAACTTTCCACTGTATGATATAAGTTCACTTCCTTTATGCATGACAGACTTGGTACACACACGTGTACATGTACACACGCATGCACACACGCACACACACACACACACACACACACACACACACACACACACACACACACACACACACACACACACACACACACACACACACATGCTCACACACACACACACACACACACACACACACACACACACACACACACATATCAAAACAAGACCAAGCTATAGAACTAGAGTTTTACTACGATAGAACTGTAGTACGTATATAATAATAATAATAATAATAATATATATATATATATATGTTATGCATGTTGTAGCTCATGTACGTACACATTTCACTATTTAGGTCAAGAATTGTCATGACAACACCTCACTGTCCACTGCAAAAGAGAATTCTAATAAACACAAAATTGGTATTATTGGCAATGGCCATTTGATACTCCCAATTATCGGTCACAAAAATATTGCTGAATTCTCTGGTCAATACATCACTAGTATGTACGTACATCTAACTATAATGCAAAGATTCTCTGTTTGTTTGTTCACAAACTCCTTCTTCGGTTTCCAAGCATGCCATCGACGTCAAACTTTTTCTGAAGACAGAACACTTTCCATTCACTAAACAACAAGTAAATTATAAGGAATCAAATAACGGGATAATTGTACGAGAAATTTCCATTTTTTTCCATTCACTTGCATCACGAAATCTCTCCGACAACATCACACTGAGACACCCACCAGCAGGGCAGGTATTGCAGCTGTTGTGTACTTATAAGGCAATGCATGTGCGAATGGCATCATGTAGACAGGTATAGCTGGCATTGCGAGAGCAAAAAACTGAACGCCACAGTACCAATACCACGCATTATCTTGTACGTTCATACACACTCTACAATCACACCACGAACAGAGAACTAAGCCATGAAGTAATACAGATAACATCAATTCCCATTATTGGAGCAGCATTGTTCTAATTTCTGAGTTTTTGGCTAATACAAATGTAAATTTCATGGTTATATAATGTGTTCCCCTACAAGTGATGATTTCACGAGGGAAACCATACATGTATAGCGTGGGTTGTGCGTGGGCCTGCTCATTATCGTAGAAGCAATACCAAACATTTCATACATTTCATACATTCTCTGGAACATCACACTAAGCGAACAAAAGAGAAGAGAATGTACTTAGGAATATTATAACAAAGGGACAATAGAGAATATACTATAAATAGCATCGTTTACCGCGATAAAAGCTTTATTATTACACCTTCCGAATATTAGGGGAATGACCTTTCTGAATATTTCAACTTTCAAGTATGGAACACTTGATAAGATACATATACCACACACGCACGCACAACACACACACACACACACACACACGCACGCACACACACACACACACACGTACACACACACACACACACACACACACACACACACACATACACGCACACACACACAAGTGCACAACACACACACACACACACACACACACACACACACACACACACACACACGCAAGTGCACAACACACACAAGTGCACAACACACACACACACACACACACACACACACACACACACACACACACACACACACACACACACGTACACACACATGTACACACACACACACACACACACACACAACACACACACACACACACACACACACACACACACACACACACACACACACAATCTATCTTCAGTAAAGGTTGCTTCAAACCTGAAGGATATCCCCAAGTAATTGGGGTACATAGGTGCGTAGTCTCATGAGTTTTTAAAACTAAATTCGCTAGTTTCAATATTCATGATATGCATCAACGGATACTGGATAAAGTAATGGATACTAATCTCCCTGCAAATGAACAATAACAAATCACACCTCCAACAAATCAGATTAGATGTGTCAGACTAAAATCACGTCAACAGAAAACATACACCAGTGCTAGATCAGTATAGGTGCAAGGGTGTATACATATCACCACCAATCACACCGCACCAGTGGTCTTGGTGTTTTGGCTGCGGCTTACGGTTAGCTAGCACAAGGAGAGACAATTTGGAAGCTTTTGTCAAGCTTCAAGGACCCCCTTTTGTATTCCTGGCCTGTTTTCCTCAACAGACTGGCTACTACAGAGTGCTGACAATCAGTGTGGTCACCAGAATTGAAATGAAGAAGGGTACCTTTATGTATGTGTGGAACATTTTTGAGGGGTATAAATAAAGCAGTCACACAACGACGACGTCAACAGTACAATTATGTATAATAAACAGTGTAAAGTATAAGCAATATGTTATACACTACTCAACAGTAAAACCACATTGATGTACTTGATGATTTGAAGAGGGGTGCAGGGGGTATTTTGAGTCATGATGAAGGGTACCTTTGGTCTCAAGAAGGGTTCTGTACCCTTCAAAAATGACTTAGAGACCACACACTGCTGACAATGATATTATTATACCTGGCACTTCTGTGACAGTGTTACTGTCGATGTACAGTTGAAGGTCTGCAAGCCACAAAATGATGCACACTACGTAGTTATTTCCCCAATCTTGTATGGCTCACAACTGAACCCCTTCCTCACAGGAAAAGACGGCAAACCACAAGTATCACCTGTGTCGGAGGATCCCCAATGTTTACAAGGACTACAAAGTGGAACATGCTATGGCTTTTCCCTGACGTCATTGTATGATGTAAATGATTTTTAGGTGGTTTGTGGCATACGCAATCGCAGCAAACCCTACTGCAATGAGCAGTTCCGTGGCTTCCGTATGTCTATTTGTAGATAATGAGACACTTTCAATTGTAAGAAGCCACTTCTGAACAGAAATCGCCCTCGCATCCTCCACGTAGCACAGCCTTATTAGGAAAGGGGTGCTTAAAGTAAGGAAATGAGATGATATTGAAACTGAACGAACACATGGTCATACAGACAAGGCTGATATATTAATAATTATCGCCTATAATATACAAATTTGGATCGATGGAGACACCATTGGAGACACAACCTGATATAAAGTAGAAAACCAGGATTTCCTCCTTCACACAAAGTGGGGTGTGGAGACACAACCTGGTATAAAGTAGAAATCCAGGATTTCCTCCTTCACACAAAGTGGGGTGTGGAAACACAACCTGGTATAATGTAGAAATCCAGGATTTCCTCCTTCACACAAAGTGGGGTGTGGAGACACAACCTGGTATAAAGTAGAAATCCAGGATTTCCTCCTTCACACAAAGTGGGGTGTGGAGACACAACCTGGTATAAAGTAGAAATCCAGGATTTCCTCCTTCACACAAAGTGGGGTGTGGAGACACAACCTGGTATAATGTAGAAATCCAGGATTTCCTCCTTCACACAAAGTGGGGTGTGGAGACACAACCTGGTATAAAGTAGAAATCCAGGATTTCCTCCTTCACACAAAGTGGGGTGTGGAGACACAACCTGGTATAAAGTAGAAATCCAGGATTTCCTCCTTCACACAAAGTGGGGTGTGGAGACACAACCTGGTATGAAGTAGAAATCCAGGATTTCCTCCTTTGCACAAAGTGGGGTGTGGAAACACAACCTGGTATAATGTAGAAATCCAGGATTTCCTCCTTCACACACAGTGGGGTGTGGAGACATACAAGTGGTACAGTCTGGTTTAGAGCGGTACTCCACAATTTCCTGCTTCAGTAAATCTCAAAGGTGGATCATCACCTTAGGTAATGATCCACAAATGACTTCAAGTTAAGGTTCGGATGCATTATGTAAACAATTGACATAGGAGCACCCATAAGATGATTCCGATGGTGGTGGTGGTGGTGAAGGGGGTTGGTATTAGGTTTCCCTGAGTTCTATTTATATAATTGCACAACGAATCCCTAAATTTACAGGTTTGTGTATGAGGGGGTTGTTTGGGATGCATGGTAGGTACGTATGATCCCCTTTCCAAAGCATTTGGGGAGAGTTACGTGAATAAAAAGGTTTGGAGGGGTGGACACATACCCTACCACCTATAGAAACTCAGCCAAAGTTCTCCAACTTTGTGAATTCGAACCAACCTAACCAACACTTGACACAATCACCATCACCCTCCCACAAAATATACCAAAAAACTCCAACCACATACGTGTAGTAGATAAATCCCTCCTTGGCTTGGTACATGGGAAATGTACCAACCCAGAGAGATTTATCTATTATGTATCCTGGCAACTATATGTGTATCCGAACTAATTACATTTTGTCAAGTAGTGTATCAAATTAATCAGGTTTTGTCAAAAAGTACATCAATTTGACCTAATCTGAGCTAGTACATGGGAAGTGTACATAGGTCAGTTCCTTTGACATTACCTTTAACCAGGATACATGTACGTATACGTATAGTCAGGCATGTACGTACACTTAACATTAAGCATACTGTAAAATACCATTAACCACGACCTATCTGTACCAATATATACAATTGAAATAAAAACTTACGACTCACAACTAACGGCCTGTGACGCATACCGAAAGTTGGCAGGTAAGGAAACGTTCGGCAGTGAAAGAATTACCATAGCCTACATCACGATACATATTGTTACCAAAGTAAAACATGCACATGTACAATTGAATAGGGATTTTGGACTGCAAATTTTCAATCCTTTGGCTGCTGAAGAGGACCCACATGTTTGAAATGTCCGGATGAAGAGCTCTCTTTACCATACTGCATTTCTAAATGTTCCTCACTCCGAAAGGATATTCCCAACAACATACACATGTACGTTCATGCACCTCTACCTGTGTACCAAAAGTTTGGAGGAGAATTGATAAATGAATGTACAAACAGTGTCACACATCACGCATAACTTGTGTGCATGTATGTACATAGATAACAAAATATGCCCCGATTATGGTGTCACAGATTATGTACACAGGATATGATAGCAATGGATGCTTCCTATTCAGGTTAAAGTGATCATTTGATATGTTTGCAAATACGTCAACACTGAAAGCACATCTCAGAATGGCTTCAATGTGGCAGTTGTCGAGATAATGAACCACAGATGGAGCTATTGTTGGTACTTCCTAACCATACAGTCATTTCAGCACATACATGGTGCGATAAATCACTGCTTACAAAGCCATACATCTCCGATACCCTAGTAGTGAGTTTAAGTAGGGTCCTTTGAAAACAGGTTGACATGGGATGGAGTGAGGTCAGTGGACTAGATAGTAAGCATCCCACACATGTTTGAGTGTTGCATGTGTGTGTGTGTGTGTGTGTGTGTGTGTGTGTGTGTGTGTGTGTGTGTGTGTGTGTGTGTGCGCGTGTGTGTACATGTGTGTGTGTGTTTGTGTGTGTGTGTGTGTGTGTGTGTGTGTGTGTGTGTGTGTGTGTGTGTGTGTGTGTGTGTGTGTGTGCGCGTGTGTGTACATGTGTGTGTGTGTTTGTGTGTGTGTGTGTGTGTGTGTGTGTGTGTGTGTGTGTGTGTGTGTGTGTGTGCGTGTGTGTGCATGAGTGTGTGTGTGTGTGTGTGTGTGTGTGTGTGTGTGTGTGTGTGTGTGTGTGTGTGTGTATGTGTGTGTGTGTGTGTGTGTGTGTGTGTGTGTGTGTGTGTGTGTGTGTGTGTGTGTGGGTGTGGGTGTGTTTGAGTGTTGCGTATGTGTGTGTGTTACAACTGATAATGAGAGATAAAGGGCGATCAAAGTTTGAAATCCACTTGTTCATCAGTGTTGAACTAATTAGATATCAATATTAGTTATAATCAATACTAATAAATATAATATTATATAAAATTAATTAATAATTAACATTAATTCAGGATATCTGAAGGACATCGATATGATATCGTACATGATATAGTGACATTGTATTGGACTGTATGTGTTAAAGTTGTAGCCTGTCTAGGTGTGCTACAGCAGTAATAAAGGTACTCACCACTCCATTTTGCTGTTGCATACCTAGACATTCGTCATGTGAAGCTATTGCTGACGGCTACAGAGTTGTGTTGAAATGTGTGAGCAACCAATTTTAATTGGAGATAATAGCAAGAGTATATCAGGATATTCAGTTACATTTGAATTTCGATAGGGAATAGTTAGCTACATACTCTGGAGTACGTAGATATCGCCCAACACTGCTGCTATACATAGCTTAAGTCCAAGTTATACAGAAATTCGAAGCTATATACTCCACTCAACCATGCCAACCGTCAACACTCCAGCACGTACACAACACGCAACACCAATGTTGAACATCCATTACCAAGTTGACGATAATAGGTGATGTTTTCTATTGAATTGATGCCCCACATGTAAAGGTGTACAAGTATATATACATTGTCAGGAAGAAGTGAGTTGAAAAATCTCAAGTGGACACACACAGCAGTTTATTACTATTTTATTGCACAAGGTCAATACCGCGAAATTTTGATGAGGGCACGGCCATCGGATAGGATGACGAAATCGGGACTGTCCCGTCGAAAACGTGGGCATTCGATACCTACAATAAGTGGTAAGGAGCGCCCATGCTATAGTCTGGACTAGCCAGACCCTTGTTGACAGGCGATCAACGCCATAATTACCGAATTGAGAGGCGATTTAGAGACTATAAACAGGTCTTGCAATACATAATGTACATTCACATTATAGGGGACACTAAAATATTGTGTGTGGATGACTCACCATTGCATGAGAGTGCTGGTAAGATGAGTCAAATCTTTCTGCCAACGCCAGATCGTCGGTCGCTTTCTTTTCCAAGTAGGGACATACTGGTCAATAGCCAATATTGGCCGCAGTCATCTTTGCCGAGTGCCTAATTTTTTGAACGGAGGACATGTACAGCCATGATGAGGGAAAGTCACGTGACTCATTCTTAAAATGGCTGTCGCATGTAGTTAGATGGAATATGGGGATCCGAAAACTGAAAAACGTGCCGACTAAGATGTGATGTAATGAATTGAAGGCCGTATTATTACTTACGTACGTAATTGGCTCATGTATGTGTTTAAAAACATGAGAAACGCCAACTGTTGCATTTGTCGTCAGTTTCAGCATAGATACTACAACCCTGGGATTGGAAACTCCCACTCTAGACCTGTGCTAGGTCAACACCTTCCAGTAGGGTGTAGAATCTAGAACTCCTATAGACGCTCACTGTCTCTAAAGCGAACAGAGGATATCAGAATGACACCATACCTTCCAGTAGGGTGTAGAATGTAGAACTCCTATGGGTGCTCACTGTCTCAAAAGTAAACAGAGGATACAAGAACATCAGCAATCAATACTTATCTTCTACTTTAACAAAACAATTGTGGACGTATTTCATTTTCGTTTTGAAGTTCACTACAGTATAGCTATGTGCATATATATTATGTTTGGTATTATTGTTGACACAATGGTACTGTAGTATATAATGTTATTATAACGTGTATGTATACTTTCTTATCCTGTAATATAGAATATAATCAAATGTATGTATTGTATTAAGCAATATATACATGTGTATGTGCATAATGTAATTATGTTTGTACGTACAATATAACCTGCTTAGTAAGTACACTGGGTAGCAGCAACATGTATTGTATTGATTCCTTGCAAGGTATATACGTAGCACCTCCACCAGGATGTACATGCATCAGTATTGGTGGTATGTTGTATCGTGTGGACACTACACACAACACTACACACTGACAGCACACTACACACAGCACTCTACACACTCACTCACAGCACACTACACACAGCACTCTATACACACACAACACTCTACACACTCACACACAACACTCTAAACACTCACTCATGATCACAGCACACTACACACAGCACTCTATACACACAGCACTCTACATACACACACACTCACTCACAGCACACTACACACAACACTCTACATACACACACACTACACACAACACTCTACACACACACACAACACATACAGCACACTACACAGAGCACTCTACACACTCACACACAGTCACACTACACACAACACTCTACATACACACACAGCACTCTACACACTCACACACAGCACACTACACATCCAC
The DNA here is from genome assembly GCA_964020155.1 of Chondrilla cf. caribensis. NCBI lineage: Eukaryota > Metazoa > Porifera > Demospongiae > Chondrillida > Chondrillidae > Chondrilla > Chondrilla cf. caribensis. The sequence goes on along the minus strand of OZ026551.1, from coordinate 1,193,957 downwards.
TCACTACACACACCATCTTGGGCTCTAGTAGTTTTACTATCACAAATTGACCAGAATCTGATGCCAAATCACATGGAGTCTTTCCCAAAGTGTTCTTCCTCAACAATGGAGACCCATAAGCCAAGAGAAGCTGGGTGTTGGCGTTAGAAGAGAGGATAATAAGCACATGTGCATGGTGCATACAGAATCTCTTGATACATTTATGTATGTAGATGTATGTACATATGTACGTAGGTATACACAATATACATACATACAAAGCACACCACGTACGCACCAATGTACAGTTGAACCTCCTTAACACGAAATTCTATGGACAATTCCACAATTCCATGCTAAAAGCATTTCATGTTCACATGTTACTCACATAATGCATGTGTACATCAGCTGAAAATGTAGGGACTTAACAATAATCTTATGCTGTAGAGATTTGGTATCAATAAGGTTCAACTGTACATGTAAATTGTACAATACATTACATACATACATTCATACATACGTTGGTACAGGTACACACTTACTTCAACACATCCAAGTAGACCAGACTGAGCAGCCAGATGTAATGGTGTATTCTCATCCTACACAGCATTGAAACGTGTGAACACACACACACACACACACACACACACAAACACACACACACACACACACACCTTGTCCAGCAGACACACAGACGGATGATAAACATAACTCTTGTCACCGCCAAATCGAAGGCATTCGTTCAGGAAAAGTTTGTGCTCGAACCTGCCTATATCAGAGGCGTGTCGTTGGAAGGACTGGGTCCCATGTGTTTATTAGGATTAAAGTTCTTCTGTAAGTGGGCTGACATATCGGATTCCGAAGGCTGCATTTTCCGAAGGATCTCTTCTTCTCCAGGTAATTTCCATTTGGATTCCTTTTTACTGTCATCTTTCCGTTCTTCTTCGGTTAGTAAAAACTGAAAGAACTTCGTTTCCACTGCACCCATCTCCACAGTACGCACTGATCATTAGAATCTGTCACGAGTCTTTAGGTAACATAATTAATGTCATAATGTGTTCTTACACGTAACTGAAACAGTGAATTTATATTATATTTTATATTGGGTAAAAAAGATGGCCGATTTCAAAAGGCCGAGAATTAGAAATTCGGCTAGAATTCAAGCGAAACGGCTTCGCCGATTTTTATACCTCCAGCGAAGGTTTTTACAAACCTAAAGTAGACGTCCAAGTATTTTGAGTACTGGGGAAGGCTTCTGCGACTCCACTTTTATCATTTTTATTAAATTTTACACTTAGGGCAACTATAAATAGCGCAGATACTAATAATAAAATAGATAGGTCACGGTAGCCGGTTGGTCAGGTGACACGACTCTAGGCTCCAGGTCGCGGGTTCGAAACCTCGAAAGGACGGTTTTTTTCTCTGAAAAAAAAAGAGCTCACTTCCTGGTGGTCAGTCGCAATACTCTCTACAAAGAACCGTAGGGGGGAGCTTTGGGACTCGCGGCTGACCTCCCAGCTAGAATAGTGTCTTCTGCATTCACGGAATGACCAAGTACACAGTATCTGTGGAAAGTCCCTATAAAGCCGACCATGGGTTTGTTCGACCCCGAGTGGGTGACCTTTTTTTATTTTTTTTATTTTTAACTCAAGGCCATAAACCATCTCCATAACCATCACTAACCAATGTACTGTATGTTGTATGCATCATTATACAATCACTACGTGTACCACACAAATGGGGAGCATTATAGGGAACATATGTACGACAATGCAGGAATGATTATAACAATAATATTATGTATAGACTAGTGGTAGCTACTAATAAGTGATTATTATTGCTGATTGGGTACTCTAAAATTAATTTTTAGGGGTTGCTTGAAAAAGATGCCCTATTTTGAAATTCCAAGAATTAGAAATTGGTCTGAAATCCGGGCATAACAGGTATGTCAAGCGTAATAACCTCGAAGCTCAAAAAGAGATGCCTAAGTAGTTCCAGTGTGTGCGAGGGGGGGGATACTTGTTGGTTTGGAGAGTTTGGTGTAATAGGATCAGACTTTGACCCACGTAACTACCTTTCAATGCACAAAACATAATTAAACAATGCACTAATACACATAATATGAAGTTGTATGCATCAGCATAAATTTATAAAAATCATTTTAACACACTCACAAAATTAATACATACATATGTCTAAAATAGAGATATTCGTAATAATAATTTTAATATGAAGTGTGTGTGTGTGTTTGGGTGTGGGTGCTAAACTATGAAACATTTCATTATTATAGTGGGTAGGTAGGTGAATTACGTACAGCAAGTTCAACTCTGGCAGTCGAGGAGGTCATTGACAACAGCTCTTACGTGGTTGTTGTGCTTCTTCAACAGCTCCTCGTTCAGATGGCGATTTGGGAATCCCATGCTCATCAACCTATCCACGAGATTAGTGGGTTCTTTAGGAGGTGCCCACTTTGCCTGTGGAGGTGTGTACTTCTTTGGAAGCTTGAAAACAGGCATGGTAGAAGTGTTATCACAACTGTCTCCTTCACATTGGATACCTTCCTGTGTGTTCTCTACTGTAGACTCTTGTTCGAGCTCTGGAGTATATTTGTCGGAGTCTCCAACCTGCTGAACGACTTCAACTGAGTCAAGTATATTTTGGTCAACCAAATCTGTACAGGCATCCTACGGACAAACAAGATGCATGAATATAAAATCTGGAGAACATACAGTGAGGGATACACACACAGACAAGTGCTGTAACACACACAGCAGCAAATATGTACATACATACATACATACGTACCTGAAAGTCCTCATCTGATCCACCTTCGAAAGGGGTGTTGACGTCATTCTGTCCACAAATATTCTGGTTGTTATCAACGGGTTCAAGCCTAATGTCCCCAGCTGGGGAGTCCTGTGGGCGGTGGTGGACGTGGATGTCCTTGATAAAGTTGGTGAAGGTATTAACCAGACCAGTGGCTATGGTGAGAGGCTCCTTGATGGTGGCCTCACCGAGGGTCTTCCTATGAAACTTACAGTTGCTGGCATCCCTCCTGGCCTGCTTCGGTGTGGCATTTGGCGAAACACGTGGGCTGGTGGTTGTGCGGATTAGGTCCTAGTTGAGGAATAGGCTGGGGTGGTCCGTCTGGCGAGGACAGCACCTCCCAGTCTGGGAGCCCCCCAATGCTGTCTTCTCCACAAATAGTGTTATTCCTGTCGTTGGTCCTGTCCTCAACAGCGTTCTGCTGAGTCTGTCCAGCAGCAGTGAGGGGAGCATTCGGATCAAAGCACGGTGGAATGACAATAACAAATTCATCACTGGAATCTGTAAACAACAACAACAACAACAGATTTTACATGATGGCTGTGCACATTGGAGGGTACGTACGTACATAGGGTACAAGCACCACAAACTCATTTCTTCTAACACACACTCTCCAATTGGTACACTGATGCATGTATGTATGCTGTGCTCTTCAGTATGTACGTATATACGTGCGCACACAGAGTACCCAGAGCTATGACAATGTATACATGTGTGCAGCTCACACAAATATCTCACCCTCCTCATCCACCAACAAACAAACAGAGATAAATGGATTCATACCTAGATAACAAGACACATTCCCACAACACCGAGTACACTAGCTGGTAGTACAACGGTCTCCACACAAAATGGAGCAAAGCCAACTCTCGTCATTCAAATATGAGGATCAGACGTACCCTTGCTCTGAAGGAGAGGTCATTGTCTGTTTGCATTTCTGATTTTTCTGTTGGCTACAAATGAGAATTGGGATAGTAAAAATGTCAAAATTTGCAAGTTACAAGTAAGTTCACCACACACAGTCACTCACAGCACACTACACACAACACTCTACACACTCACACACAACACTCACAGAACACTACACACAACACTCTACATACACACACACTACACACAACACTCTACACACTCACACACAACACTCACAGCACACTACACACAACACTCTACACACTCACAGCACACTACACACAGCACTCTACACACTCACTCACAGCACTCTATACACACACAACACTCTACACACTCACACACAGCACTCTACACACTCACTCACAGCACTCTATACACACACAACACTCTACACACTCACACACAACACTCTACACACTCACTCACAGCACTCTACACACAGCACTCTATACACACAGCACTCTACATACACACACACTCACTCACAGCACACTACACACAACACTCTGCATACACACACACACTACACACAACACTCTACACACTCACACACAACACTCACAGCACACTACACACAGCACTCTACACACTCACACACAGTCTCACACAGCACTCTACACACTCACTCACAGCACTCTACACATTCACTCACTACAAACATCATCTTGGGCTCTAGTAGTTTTACTATCACAAATTGACCAGAATCTGATGCCAAATCACATGGAGTCTTTCCCAAAGTGTTCTTCCTCAACAATGGAGACCCATAAGCCAAGAGAAGCTGGATGTTGGCGTTAGAAGAGAGGATAATGAGCACATGTGCATGGTGCATACAGAATCTCTTGATACATTTATGTATGTACATATACGTACATACGTAGGTATACGCAATAAACATACATACAAAGCACACCACGTACACACCAATGTACAGTTGAACCTCCTTAATGCGAAATTCTATGGACAATTCCACAATTCCATGCAAAAAGCATTTCATGTTGACAGTACTCACATAATGCGTGTGTACATCAGCTGAAAATGTAGGGACTTAACAATAATCTTATGCTGTAGAGATTTTGTATCAATAAGGTTCGACTGTACATATAAATTGTACAATACATTACATACATACATTCATACATACGTTGGTACAGGTACACACTTACTTCAACACATCCAAGTAGACCAGACTGAGCAGCCAGATGTAATGGTGTATTCTCATCCTACACAGCATTGAAACGTGTGAACACACACACACACACACACACACACACACACACACACACACACACACACACAGACACACACACAAACACACACACACACACACACACACACACACATACACACACAAACACACACACACACACACACACACACACACACACACACACACACACACACACACACACCTTGTCCAACAGACACACAGACGGATGATAAACATAACTCTTGTCACCGCCAAATCGAAGGCATTCGTTCAGGAAAAGTTTGTGCTCGAACCTGCCTATATCAGAGGCGTGTCGTTGGAAGGACTGGGTCCCATGTGTTTATTAGGATAAAGTTCTTCTGTAAGTGGGCTGACATATCGGATTCCGAAGGCTGCATTTTCCGAAGGATCTCTTCTTCTCCAGGTAATTTCCATTTGGATTCCTTCTTACTGTCATCTTTCCGTTCTTCTTCGGTTACTAAACTGAAAGAACTTCGTTTCCACTGCACCCATCTCCAGTACGCACTGATCATTAGAATCTGTCACGAGTCTTTAGGTAACATAATGTCATAATGTGTTCTTACACGTAACTGAAACAGTGAATTTATATTATATTTTATATTGGGCAAAAAAGATGGCCGATTTCAAAAGGCCGAGATTTAGAAATTCGGCTAGAATTCAAGTGAAACGGCTTCGCCGAACTTTATATCTCCAGCGAAGGTTTTTACAAACCTAAAGTAGGCGTCCAAGTATTTTGAGTGCTGGGGAAGGCTTTTGCGATTCCACTTTTATCATTTTTATTAAATTTTACACTAAGGGCAACTATAAATAGCGCAGATACTAGTAATAAATTAGATAGGTCACGGTAGCCGGTTGGTCAGGTGACACGACTCTAGGCTCCAGGTCGCGGGTTCGAAACCTCGAAAGGACGGTTTTTTTCTCTGAAAAAAAAGAGCTCACTTCCTGGTGGTCAGTTGCAATACTCTCTACAAAGAACCGTAGGGGGGAGCTTTGGGACTCGCGGCTGATCTCCCAGCTAGAATAGTGTCTTCTGCATTCGCGGAATGACCAAGTACACAGTATCTGTGGAAAGTCCCTATAAAGCCGACCATGGGTTTGTTCGACCCCGAGTGGGTGACCTTTTTTATTTTTTTTATTTTTAACTCAAGGCCACAAACCACCCATAACCAATGTACTGTATGTTGTATGCATCATTATACAATCACTACATGTACCATACAAATGGGGAGCACTATATATATATATAGGCAGCATATGTATGACAATGCAGGAATGATTAACAACAATATTATGTATAGACTAGTGGTAGCTACTAATAAGTGATTATTATTGCTGATTGGGTACTCTAAAATTAATTTTTAATGGTTGCTTGAAAAAGATGCCCTATTTTGAAATTCCAAGAATTAGAAATTGGTCTGGAATTCGGGCATAACGGGTATGCCAAACGTAATAACCTTGAAGCCCAAAAAGAGATGCCTAAGTAGTTCCAGTGTGTGGGGGGGGGGGGGGGGATACTTGTTGGTTTGGAGAGTTTGGTGTAATAGGATCAGACTTTGACCCACGTAACTACCTTTCAATGCACAAAACATAATTAAACAATGCACTAATACACATAATATGAAGTTGTATGCATCAGCATAAATTTATAAAATCATTTTAACACACTCACAAAATTAATACATACATATGTCTGAAATGGAGACATTCGTAATAATAATTTTAATATGCAGTGTGTGTGTGTGTTTGGGTGTGGGTGCTAAACTATGAAACATTTCATTATTATAGTGGGTAGGTAGGTGTATTACACACAGCAAGTTCAACTCTGGCCTGCTTCGGTGTGGCATTTGGTGAAACACGTGGGCTGGTGTTGTCCGGATTAGGTCCTAGTTGAGGAATAGGCTGGGGTGGTCCGTCTGGCGAGGACAGCACCTCCCAGTCTGGTAGTCCCCCAATGCTGTCTTCTCCACAAATAGTGTTATTCCTGTCGTTGGTCCTGTCCTCGACAGCGTTCTGCTGAGTCCGTCCAGCAGCAGTGAGGGGAGCATTCGGATCAAAGCACGGTGGAATGACAATAACAAATTCATCACTGGAATCTGTAAACAACAACAACAAGAGATTTTACATGATGGCCATGCACATCAGAGGGTAATCCGACGCCTCTATAATCCAATATTCTCTCTAATGCGACCATTATATGAGGTACAGTCACCATACATAGGTATGGTAAGAGGCACTCCATAATCCAACAACCTCCTAATCCAACATTATTCTCAGGTCCCATTGAGTGTCGGATTAGAGAGGTTTCACTGTATAAGTGAGTCTGTTCTATGTACTGTAGCAAACAAAGTCCCAGGTGAGGCACAGCAGAGGGGATGTGTGCTCAGAAGAGGACAGGTTGGAGGGAAGCCATCAATCACCCTCTCACTAACCTCGAAGTTCCCTGCTAGTTGCAGGCTCTGCAGTGGTGGCTCTAGACTTCTGAACTCTGTCTCATCATCAAAATTCCCATTATAATGTGTTGATAAGGGCTTTGGGAGATGTTCATGAACTACAACTGCAAGAGTAGATAAAGAATTAGACAATGCACATTGAAGTGCAAGTTGCACTTGCAATTGATGTGACTACACAATGGTACATATGTACACATGAGCATGTGTGTGTGTGTGTGTGTGTGTGTGTGTGTGTGTGTGTGTGTGTGTGTGTGTGTGTGTGTGTGTGTGTGTGTGTGTGTGTGTGTGTGTGTGGTGTGAGTGTGTGTGTGTGCACGCGCGTGTGTGTGTGTGACTCTTACATAAACTTTCATCAAGTTTAAGTTTTGCATCTTTCAAAGTTTCAAAAGGATCCTTTTTCCATACTTCAAGTACGTACCTTCTCTATGGACCAGTCTATTGTGAAAGAAGTCATGTGACAGTCACATGATATATAGCAAATAGCAGAAATAATCTCCTCACCATAATGGATCAGATGCAACTCAGCTGCAAATGAACGGAGCTTGATCTCTCCACATTTAGGCACAGACATGGATAGCAAAGCCCGCACGTCTGTGGGTACCGTCAGTTTTGCTTTCAACTACTTCACAAGCTTCTCCTTCATCTCGTGCAATCCTTCTGGGTGCTGCATTGTGTAGGTCTGGCACACACAAATAGAGATAAATGGATTCATTCCTAGATGACAAGACATATTCCCACAACACCGAGTACACTATAGCTGGTAGAATAACGGTCTCCACACAAAATGGAGCAAAGCCAATTCTCGCCATTCAAATATGAGGATCAGACGTACCCTTGCCCTGAAGGAATGGTCATTGTCTGTTTCCATTTCTGATTTTTCTGTTGGCTACAAATGAGAATTGGGATAGATGATAGATGTCAAAAATTGCAAGTTACAAGTAAGTTCACCACACACAACACTCACAGCACACTACACACGACACTCTACATACACACACACTCACACAACACTCTACACACACACACAACACTCACAGCACACTACACACAACACTCTACATACACACACTCTCACACACAGCACTCTACATACATACACACTCACACACAGCACTCTCACACACAACACTCACAGCACACTACACGCAACACTCTACATACATACACACTACACACAACACTCTACACACTCACACACAACACTCTACATACACACACACTCACACACAGCACTCTACATACATACACACTCACACACAGCACTCTACACACTCACACACAACACTCACAGCACACTACACACAACCTCACACACAGCACTCTACACACTCACACACAGTCACTCACAGCACACTACACTCACACAGCACTCTACACATTCACACACATTCACACACAGCACTCTACACACTCACACAGTCACTCACAGCACACTACACACAGCACTCTACACATCCACTCACTACAAACACCATCTTGGGCTCTAGTAGTTTTACTATCACAAATTGACCAGAATCTGATGCCAAATCACATGGAGTCTTTCCCAAAGTGTTCTTTATCAACAACGGAGACCCATAAGCCAAGAGAAGCTGGGTGTTGGTGTTAGAAGAGAGGATAATAAGCACATGTGCATGGTGCATACAGAATCTCTAGATACGTACATGTATGTATGTATACACAATATACATACATACAAAGCACACCACGTACGCACCAATGTACAGTTGAACCTCCTTAACGTGATACTCTATGGACAATTCCACAATTCCATGCTAAAAGCATTTCCTGTTGACAGTACTTAGATAATGTGTGTGTACATCAACTGAAAATGTAGGGACTTAACAATAATCTTATGCTGTAGAGATGTTGTGTTAATAAGGTTCGACTGCACATAAAATGTACAATACGTACATTACATACATTCATACATACTTTGGTACAGGTACACACTTACTTCAACACATCCAAGTAGACCAGACTGAGCAGCCAGATGTAATGGTGTATTCTCATCCTACACAGCATTGTAACGTGTGAACACACACACACACACACACACACACACACACACACACACACACACACACACACACACACACACACCAAAAAATGACCTAAATTCAACAATATTGGCGGCCGCCACAATTATGTGCGTGGGTGACCTCGATTGGACTCCCCAAACGAACGGAAACAATTACCTCGCTAACGCTCGGTAATTATATAATAGTCTATAATATATATATATATATATATATTGATATTATAACTAAGCACCAATATTTGCGTCGCCAAGTTCAATATGTACACTGGGCAGCTCCTGGTGACCGAAAAGAACACAATACAAGGATTACTGTATTACACCGATTTTGAAATGTATACAGATTAAAGTATATGTGTGTTATAGTTCATGTTCCCAGCTAGATCTGATATGAATATCAGGTTTACATGACCACCCTCCCATGCATGAACTATTCAAAAAGGTGCTTGCATGGTGTCCTTTTTCCTATACTCTCCCATACATATGTATTAATATACTAGCTATGCATCATATGGACATTGAGGAGCTTTTTGTGACCAACAGCAAATACATACTGTTGACCACCACTAAGTTAGTACTACCTCCAGGAGAGTGTACATGCATTAGTATTTGTGCTATGATCCATCACATGGACACCAGAATGGCCGTGGTGTTCTTACCAGTTCATTTCTCCTATGCTCTCCCATACACTGAAAAAATACTAAGTACCTCCAAATGTAGCTAGGCTTACAGACCACATACAGAGATGGGAATTGTTTCACATGTTCCTTCACATCTCCAGTTAGGTCTGGTATGAATATCAGGTTGACACACCCACTTTTCCGTGAGCTATCCATAAAGGTGCTTAGCATGATTCTATTTCTCATATACTCTTCCATACATTTAAAAAGTATTAAGCACCTCTGAGTGTAGTACGTGAGGATTACATTCTGCAAACGGAGATGGAAATTGTTTATTATGTCAGTTCACATCCCCAGCTAGGACCGGTAAAATATCAGGTTGACATGCCTACTATCCCATGAGCTATTAGAACAGGTGCTCGATCAGCATTCATTTCTCCAATGCTCTCCCATACATACTATCCAATGCTTTGTAAAAATATTAAGCACCTCCGAATGTAGCTGGGGTTACGGATTAGCTATAGACATGAGAATTGTTTCATAGGTTAGTTCACATCCCCAGCTAGGCCTGGTGAAAATATCAGATTTACACGCCCACTCTCACATGAGCTGTTCAAAAAGGTGCTTAGCGTTTATTCTCCTATACCATCCAAAACATTGAAAAATATTAAACACCTCCGAATGTAGCTGGGGTTATAGACCACCTATTGAGGTGGGAATTGCTTCATATGTTAGTTCACATCCCCAGCTAAGACTGGTAAAAATATCAGGTTGACACGCCCACTCTCCCATGAGCTATTCAAAAAGGTGCTTGGCATTTGTTCTCCTATACAAACCAATACATTGAAATAATATTAAGTCACTTCCGAATGTAGATGGGGTTACAGATTAGCTACAGAGATGGGAATTGTTTCGTAAGTTAGTTCATGTCCCTAGCTATGTGTGGTGAAAATATCAGGTTGACACGCCCACTCTCCCATGAGCTATTCAAAAAGGTGCTTAGCATTTATTCTCCTATACAATCCAATACATTGAAAAAATATCAAGTCACCTCCAAATGTAGCTGGGGTTACGGGTTAGCTAAAGAGATGGGAATTGTTTCATAAGTTAGTTCACATCCCCAGATGGGTCCGGTGAAAATATCAGGTTGGCACACCCACTCTGCCATGAGCTATTCAAAAGGTGCTTAGCATTTATTCTCCTATACAATCCCATACGTACATTGATAAATTATATTAAGCACCTCCGAATGTAGCTGGGGTTACGGGTTAGGTACAGAGATGGGAATTGTTTTGTAAGTTAGTTCATGTCCCTAGCTACGTCTAGTGAAAATATCAGGTTGACACGCCCACTCTCCCATGAGCTATTCAAAAAGGTGCTTAGCGTTTATTCTCCTATACAGTCCCATACATTGATAAAATATTAAGTCACCTCCAAATGTAGCTGGGGTTACGGGTTAGCTACAGACATGGGAATTGTTTCTTAAGTTAGTTCATGTCCCTAGCTACGTCTGGTGAAAATATCAGGTTGACACGCCCACTCTCCCATGAGCTATTCAAAAAGGTGCTTAGCGTTTATTCTCCTATACAGTCCCATACATTGATAAAATATTAAGTCACCTCCAAATGTAGCTGGGGTTACGGGTTAGCTACAGACATGGGAATTGTTTCTTAAGTTAGTTCATGTCCCTAGCTACGTCTGGTGAAAATATCAGGTTGACACGCCCACTCTCCCATGAGCTATTCAAAAAGGTGCTTAGCGTTTATTCTCCTATACAGTCCCATACATTCATAAAATATTAAGCACCTCCGAATGTAGCTGGGGTTACGGGTTAGCTACAGAGAATGGAATTGTTTCGTAAGTTAGTTCATGTCCCTAGCTACGTGTGGTGAAAATATCAGGTTGACACGCCCACTCTCCCATGAGCTATTCAAAAAGGTGCTTAGTGTTTATTCTCCTATACAATCCCATACATTGAAAAAATATTCAGCCACTTCCGAATGTAGATGGGGTTACGGATTAGCTACGGAGATGGGAATTGTTTCGTAAGTTAGTTCATGTCCCTAGCTACGTGTGGTGAAAATATCAGGTTGACACGCCCACTTTCCCATGAGCTATTCAAAAAGGTGCTTAGCGTTTATTCTCCTATACCGTACAATCCAATACATTGAAAAAATATCAAGTCACCTCCAAATGTAGCTGGGGTTACGGGTTGACATGGGAATTGTTTCATAAGTTAGTTCATGTCCCCAGCTAGGTCTGGTGAAAATATAAGGTTGACACGCCCACTCTCCCATGAGCTATTCAAAAAGGTGCTTAGCGTTTATTCTCCTATACAATCCAATACATTGACAGAATATTAAGCACCTCCGAATGTAGCTGAGGTTACGGGTTAGCTACAGACATGGGAATTGTTTCGTATGTTAGTTCACATCCCCAGCTACGTCTGGTGAAAATATCAGGTTGACATGCCCACTCTCCCATGAGCTATTCAAAAAGGTGCTTAGCGTTTATTCTCCTATACAGTCCCATACATTGATAAAATATTAAGTCACCTCCAAATGTAGCTGGGGTTACGGGTTAGGTACAGACATGGGAATTGTTTCTTAAGTTAGTTCATGTCCCTAGCTACGTCTGGTGAAAATATCAGGTTGACACGCCCACTCTCCCATGAGCTATTCAAAAAGGTGCTTAGCGTTATTCTCCTATACAGTCCCATACATTGATAAAATATTAAGTCACCTCCAAATGTAGCTGGGGTTACGGGTTAGCTACAGACATGGGAATTGTTTCTTAAGTTAGTTCATGTCCCTAGCTACGTCTGGTGAAAATATCAGGTTGACACGCCCACTCTCCCATGAGCTATTCAAAAAGGTGCTTAGCGTTTATTCTCCTATACAATCCCATACATTGAAAAAATATTCAGCCACTTCCGAATGTAGATGGGGTTACGGATTAGCTACGGAGATGGGAATTGTTTCGTAAGTTAGTTCATGTCCCTAGCTACGTGTGGTGAAAATATCAGGTTGACACGCCCACTTTCCCATGAGCTATTCAAAAAGGTGCTTAGCGTTTATTCTCCTATACCGTACAATCCAATACATTGAAAAAATATCAAGTCACCTCCAAATGTAGCTGGGGTTACGGGTTGACATGGGAATTGTTTCATAAGTTAGTTCATGTCCCCAGCTAGGTCTGGTGAAAATATAAGGTTGACACGCCCACTCTCCCATGAGCTATTCAAAAAGGTGCTTAGCGTTTATTCTCCTATACAATCCAATACATTGACAGAATATTAAGCACCTCCGAATGTAGCTGAGGTTACGGGTTAGCTACAGACATGGGAATTGTTTCGTATGTTAGTTCACATCCCCAGCTACGTCTGGTGAAAATATCAGGTTGACATGCCCACTCTCCCATGAGCTATTCAAAAAGGTGCTTAGCGTTTATTCTCCTATACAGTCCCATACATTGATAAAATATTAAGTCACCTCCAAATGTAGCTGGGGTTACGGGTTAGGTACAGACATGGGAATTGTTTCTTAAGTTAGTTCATGTCCCTAGCTACGTCTGGTGAAAATATCAGGTTGACACGCCCACTCTCCCATGAGCTATTCAAAAAGGTGCTTAGCGTTATTCTCCTATACAGTCCCATACATTGATAAAATATTAAGTCACCTCCAAATGTAGCTGGGGTTACGGGTTAGCTACAGACATGGGAATTGTTTCTTAAGTTAGTTCATGTCCCTAGCTACGTCTGGTGAAAATATCAGGTTGACACGCCCACTCTCCCATGAGCTATTCAAAAAGGTGCTTAGCGTTTATTCTCCTATACAGTCCCATACATTCATAAAATATTAAGCACCTCCGAATGTAGCTGGGGTTACGGGTTAGCTACAGAGAATGGAATTGTTTCGTAAGTTAGTTCATGTCCCTAGCTACGTGTGGTGAAAATATCAGGTTGACACGCCCACTCTCCCATGAGCTATTCAAAAAGGTGCTTAGCGTTTATTCTCCTATACAATCCCATACATTGAAAAAATATTCAGCCACTTCCGAATGTAGATGGGGTTACGGATTAGCTACGGAGATGGGAATTGTTTCGTAAGTTAGTTCATGTCCCTAGCTACGTCTGGTGAAAATATCAGGTTGACACGCCCACTTTCCCATGAGCTATTCAAAAAGGTGCTTAGCGTTTATTCTCCTATACCGTACAATCCAATACATTGAAAAAATATCAAGTCACCTCCAAATGTAGCTGGGGTTACGGGTTGACATGGGAATTGTTTCATAAGTTAGTTCATGTCCCCAGCTAGGTCTGGTGAAAATATAAGGTTGACACGCCCACTCTCCCATGAGCTATTCAAAAAGGTGCTTAGCGTTTATTCTCCTATACTATCCAATACATTGACAGAATATTAAGCACCTCCGAATGTAGCTGAGGTTACGGGTTAGCTACAGACATGGGAATTGTTTCGTATGTTAGTTCACATCCCCAGCTACGTCTGGTGAAAATATCAGGTTGACACGCCCACTCTCCCATGAGCTATTCAAAAAGGTGCTTAGCGTTTATTCTCCTATACAGTCCCATACATTGATAAAATATTAAGCACCTCCGAATGTAGCTGGGGTTACGGGTTAGCTACAGACATGGGAATTGTTTCGTAAGTTAGTTCATGTCCCTAGCTACGTGTGGTGAAAATATCAGGTTGACACGCCCACTCCGCCATGAGCTATTCAAAAAGGTGCTTAGCATTTATTCTCCTATACAGTCCCATACATTGATAAAATATTAAGCACCTCCGAATGTAGCTGGGGTTACGGGTTAGGTACAGAGATGGGAATTGTTTTGTAAGTTAGTTCATGTCCCTAGCTACGTCTAGTGAAAATATCAGGTTGACACGCCCACTCTCCCATGAGCTATTCAAAAAGGTGCTTAGTGTTTATTCTCCTATACAAACCCATACATTGAAAAAATATTAAGCACCTCCGAATGTAGCTGGGGTTACGGGTTAGCTACAGAGAATGGAATTGTTTCGTAAGTTAGTTCATGTCCCTAGCTACGTCTGGTGAAAATATCAGGTTGACACGCCCACTCTCCCATGAGCTATTCAAAAAGGTGCTTAGCGTTTATTCTCCTATACAATCCAATACATTGAAAAAATATCAAGTCACCTCCAAATGTAGCTGAGGTTACGGGTTAGCTACAGACATGGGAATTGTTTCGTATATTAGTTCACATCCCCAGCTAGGTCTGGTGAAAATATTAGGTTGACACGCCCACTTTCCCATGAGCTATTCAAAAAGGTGCTTAGCGTTTATTCTCCTATACAATCCAATACATTGAATAAATATTAAGTCACCTCCAATTGTAGCTGGGGTTACGGGTTAGCTACAGACATGGGAATTGTTTCATAAGTTAGTTCATGTCCCCAGCTAGGTCTGGTGAAAATATCAGGTTGACACGCCCACTCTCCCATGAGCTATTCAAAAAGGTGCTTAGCGTTTATTCTCCTATACAAACCCATACATTGAAAAAATATTAAGCACCTCCAAATGTAGCTGGGGTTACGGGTTAGCTACAGAGATGGGAATTGTTTTGTAAGTTAGTTCATGTCCCTAGCTACGTCTAGTGAAAATATCAGGTTGACACGCCCACTCTCCCATGAGCTATTCAAAAAGGTGCTTAGTGTTTATTCTCCTATACAAACCCATACATTGAAAAAATATTAAGCACCTCCGAATGTAGCTGGGGTTACGGGTTAGCTACAGAGAATGGAATTGTTTCGTAAGTTAGTTCATGTCCCTAGCTACGTCTGGTGAAAATATCAGGTTGACACGCCCACTCTCCCATGAGCTATTCAAAAAGGTGCTTAGCGTTTATTCTCCTATACAATCCAATACATTGAAAAAATATAAAGTCACCTCCAAATGTAGCTGAGGTTACGGGTTAGCTACAGACATGGGAATTGTTTCGTATATTAGTTCACATCCCCAGCTAGGTCTGGTGAAAATATTAGGTTGACACGCCCACTTTCCCATGAGCTATTCAAAAAGGTGCTTAGCGTTTATTCTCCTATACAATCCAATACATTGAATAAATATTAAGTCACCTCCAATTGTAGCTGGGGTTACGGGTTAGCTACAGACATGGGAATTGTTTCATAAGTTAGTTCATGTCCCCAGCTAGGTCTGGTGAAAATATCAGGTTGACACGCCCACTCTCCCATGAGCTATTCAAAAAGGTGCTTAGCGTTTATTCTCCTTACAGTCCCATACATTGATAAAATATTAAGCACCTCCGAATGTAGCTGGGGTTACGGGTTAGCTACAGACATGGGAATTGTTTCGTAAGTTAGTTCATGTCCCTAGCAACGTCTGGTGAAAATATCAGGTTGACACGCCCACTCTCCCATGAGCTATTCAAAAAGGTGCTTAGTGTTTATTCTCCTGTACAAACCCATACATTGAAAAAATATTAAGCACCTCCGAATGTAGCTGGGGTTACGGGTTAGCTACAGACATGGGAATTGTTTCATAAGATAGTTTATGTCCCTAGCGACGTCTGGTGAAAATATCAGGTTGACACGCCCACTCTCCCATGAGCTATTTCAAAAGGTGCTTAGTGTTTATTCTCCTGTACAAACCCATACATTGAAAAAATATTAAGCACCTCCGAATGTAGCTGGGGTTACGGGTTAGCTACAGAGAATGGAATTGTTTCGTAAGTTAGTTCATGTCCCTAGCAACGTCTGGTGAAAATATCAGGTTGACACGCCCACTCTCCCATGAGCTATTCAAAAAGGTGCTTAGCGTTTATTCTCCTATACAATCCAATACATTGACAGAATATTAAGCACCTCCGAATGTAGCTGGGGTTACGGGTTAGCTACAGACATGGGAATTGTTTCGTAAGTTAGTTCATGTCCCCAGCTAGGTCTGGTGAAAATATCAGGTTGACACGCCCACTCTCCCATGAGCTATTCAAAAAGGTGCTTAGCGTTTATTCTCCTATACTATCCAATACATTGATAAAATATTAAGCACCTCCGAATGTAGCTGAGGTTACGGGTTAGCTACAGACATGGGAATTGTTTCGTATATTAGTTCACATCCCCAGCTAGGTCTGGTGAAAATATCAGGTTGACACGCCCACTCTCCCATGAGCTATTCAAAAAGGTGCTTAGCGTTTATTCTCCTATACAGTCCCATACATTGATAAAATATTAAGCACCTCCGAATGTAGCTGGGGTTACGGGTTAGCTACAGAGAATGGAATTGTTTCGTAAGTTAGTTCATGTCCCTAGCTACGTCTGGTGAAAATATCAGGTTGACACGCCCACTCTCCCATGAGCTATTCAAAAAGGTGCTTAGCGTTTATTCTCCTATACAATCCCATACATTGATAAAATATTAAGCACCTCCGAATGTAGCTGGGGTTACGGGTTAGCTACAGAGAATGGAATCGTTTCGTAAGTTAGTTCATGTCCCTAGCTACGTGTGGTGAAAATATCAGGTTGACACGCCCACTCTCCCATGAGCTATTCAAAAAGGTGCTTAGTGTTTATTCTCCTATACAAACCCATACATTGAAAAAATATTAAGCACCTCCGAATGTAGCTGGGGTTACGGGTTAGCTACAGAGATGGGAATTGTTTCGTAAGTTAGTTCATATCCCCAGCTAGGTCTGGTGAAAATATCAGGTTGACACGCCCACTCTCCCATGAGCTATTCAAAAAGGTGCTTAGCGTTTATTCTCCTATACAATCCAATACATTGAATAAATATTAAGTCACCTCCAAATGTAGCTGGGGTTACGGGTTAGCTACAGACATGGGAATTGTTTCATAAGTTAGTTCATGTCCCCAGCTAGGTCTGGTGAAAATATCAGGTTGACACGCCCACTCTCCCATGAGCTATTCAAAAAGGTGCTTAGCGTTTATTCTCCTATACAATCCAATACATTGAAAAGTATCAAGTCACCTCTGAATGTAGCTGAGGTTACGGGTTAGCTACAGACATGGGAATTGTTTCGTATGTTAGTTCACATCCCCAGCTAGGCCTGGTGAAAATATCAGGTTGACACGCCCACTCTCCCATGAGCTATTCAAAAAGGTGCTTAGCGTTTATTCTCCTATACAAACCAATACATTGAAAAAATATTAAGCACCTCCGAATGTAGCTGGGGTTACGGGTTAGCTACAGAGATGGGAATTGCTTCGTAAGTTAGTTCATGTCCCTAGCTACGTCTGGTGAAAATATCAGGTTGACACGCCCACTCTCCCATGAGCTATTCAAAAAGGTGCTTAGCGTTTATTCTCCTATACAATCCAATACATTGAAAAAATAATAAGCCACTTCCAAATGTAGCTGGGGTTACGGATTAGCTATAGAGATGGGAATTGTTTCATAAGTTAGTTCATGTCCCTAGCTACGTGTGGTGAAAATATCAGGTTGACACGCCCACTCTCCCATGAGCTATTCAAAAAGGTGCTTAGTGTTTATTCTCCTATACAAACTCATACATTGAAAAAATATTAAGCACCTCCGAATGTAGCTGGGGTTACGGGTTAGCTACAGAGATGGGAATTGTTTCGTAAGTTAGTTCATGTCCCTAGCAACGTCTGGTGAAAATATCAGGTTGACACGCCCACTCTCCCATGAGCTATTCAAAAAGGTGCTTAGTGTTTATTCTCCTGTACAAACCCATACATTGAAAAAATATTAAGCACCTCCGAATGTAGCTGGGGTTACGGGTTAGCTACAGACATGGAAATTGTTTCGTAAGTTAGTTCATGTCCCTAGCAACGTCTGGTGAAAATATCAGGTTGACACGCCCACTCTCCCATGAGCTATTCAAAAAGGTGCTTAGTGTTTATTCTCCTGTACAAACCCATACATTGAAAAAATATTAAGCACCTCCGAATGTAGCTGGGGTTACGGGTTAGCTACAGACATGGGAATTGTTTCGTAAGTTAGTTCATGTCCCTAGCAACGTCTGGTGAAAATATCAGGTTGACACGCCCACTCTCCCATGAGCTATTCAAAAAGGTGCTTAGTGTTTATTCTCCTGTACAAACCCATACATTGAAAAAATATTAAGCACCTCCGAATGTAGCTGGGGTTACGGGTTAGCTACAGACATGGGAATTGTTTCATAAGATAGTTTATGTCCCTAGCGACGTCTGGTGAAAATATCAGGTTGACACGCCCACTCTCCCATGAGCTATTTCAAAAGGTGCTTAGTGTTTATTCTCCTGTACAAACCCATACATTGAAAAAATATTAAGCACCTCCGAATGTAGCTGGGGTTACGGGTTAGCTACAGACATGGGAATTGTTTCATAAGATAGTTTATGTCCCTAGCGACGTCTGGTGAAAATATCAGGTTGACACGCCCACTCTCCCATGAGCTATTTCAAAAGGTGCTTAGCGTTTATTCTTCTATACAATCCCATACATTAAGCACCTCCAAATGTAGCTGGGGTTACGGATTAGCTATAGAGATGGGAATTGTTTCGTAAGTTAGTCTATATCCCTAGCTACGTCTGGTGAAAATATCAGGTTGACACGCCCACTCTCCTATGAGCTATTTCAAAAGGTGCTTAACGTTTATTCTCCTATACTATCCCATACATTGATAAACTAGCACCTCCGAATGTAGCTGGATTTACGGGTTAGCCGCAGAGATGGGAATTGTTTCATAAGTTAGTTCACATACTCAGCTAGGTCAAGTGAAAATATCAGGTTGACACGCCCACTCTCCTATGAGCTATTCAAAAAGGTGCTTAGCGTTTATTCTCCTGTACATTCCAATACATTGAAAAATATTAAGCCACTTCTGAATGTAGCTGGGGTTACAGGTTAGCTACAGACATGGGAATTCTTTCATAGGTTAGCTCATATCCCCAGCTATGTCTGGTGAAAATATCAGGTTGACATGCCCACTCTCCCATGAGCTATTTCAAAAGGTGCTTAGCGTTTATTCTTCTATACTATCCCATACATTGATAAAATATTAAGCACCTCCGAATGTAGATGGGGTTACGGGTTAGCTACAGACATGGGAATTGTTTCATAAGATAGTTTATGTCCCTAGCGACGTCTGGTGAAAATATCAGGTTGACACGCCCACTCTCCCATGAGCTATTTCAAAAGGTGCTTAGCGTTTATTCTTCTATACTATCCCATACATTGATAAAATATTAAGCACCTCCAAATGTAGCTGGATTTACGGGTTAGCCGCAGAGATGGGAATTGTTTCATAAGTTAGTTCACATACTCAGCTAGGTCAAGTGAAAATATCAGGTTGACACGCCCACTCTCCCATGAGCTATTCAAAAAGGTGCTTAGCCTTTATTCTCCTATAAAGCTATTTAGCACCTCTGAGTATAGGTAAGGTTGCATTCTACACATGGAGATGAGAATTGTATTATATATATTAGTTCACATTCACAGCTAGATCTGATAAAAATATTGGCTTGACCTGCCTACATACAGTGGAACCTCTCTATTACAGACACTTTGGGACCCTGATTTTAGTCCTTATTACAGAGGTGTCCTCATTTCAGAGGTCACCTAATACACAGCTACATTACTACACTGGGACACTGAATGGTGCCCTTATTATAGAGGTTTCTGAAATTCAGAGGGTTGTAAGAGGAGGTTCCACTGTACTTTCCAATGAGCTATTCAAAAACGTATGCGTACTTAGCATTCATTCCTCCAATAAGCTCCCATGCATATGCATTGAATATTAAGCAGCCCCGAATGTAGCCAGGCTTACGAGACACATACAGAGATGGGTATTGTTTCATATGTTAGTTCCCATCTCCAGCTAGATCTGCTAATTAATATCAGGTTGACACACACACGTGCACATTCCAATGAGCTATTCAAAAGGAGCTTAGCACATTATTTTTCCTATATCCTCCCATACATCGAAAACATATTAAGCACCTCTGAGTGTAGCTATAGCAAGCTCGAGGGTTACATTCCACACACTTCAAGATGGGCATTGCACTATAGATTTGTTCATATCTCCAACTAAGTCTGGCAAAAATATCAGGCTGACATGCCTACTTTACCATGATCTATTCAAAAGGGTGCTTGGTATACATTTCTTCTATACTCTCCAGTACATTATTAAGCACCTCCTAATGTAGCTAAGCTTATGGGCAATGCACAGAGATGGAAGTTGTTTTATATGTTAGTTCCCACCCCAGCTGGGTCTGGTAAAACTATCAGGTTGACACGCCCACATTCCCATGAGCTCGAGCTCTTCAAAAAGCAGCTCAGCGTATATTCTTCTATACTCTCCCATGCATACAATGAAAACTATAGAGCACTTCCAAATGTAATTAGGTTTATTGCTTCATAATGTTAGTTGAGGTCTCCAGCTAGGTCTGTTGAAATATCAGGTTGACACTATAATAATGTATATGTACATACACAACTGTATGTATGCCATGGAGCTATACTTTCTGCGTTGCTTATAATTTTTCCAATTTATGGGAGAGAATAGGATGCTAGGTAAATGCTATAATAAAGCACCTTTTGTCATAGCTCATGGGAGAGATGCTAGTCAAAATAATATTAATATTTGTACCAGACCTACCTGGGGATGTAAAGTATGGAAATTTTATGACACATTAATCCCCATCTTCGTACAGAATATACTGCAAGCTGTACTATGTGGAACCTTAAGTGTGTAACTGTGTATGTTATATATGTACACAGGTGGTGCAATTAAAACCATAACATTATTTATGACTCAGAACAGCATTTAAATATATGAGTATAATTATTCAAAGAAATCAACCATAAAATTATGATAATATAATTCTGATTTATAAATTTCATCGCTTATTTCCAGATCAATATTTTCTCGAGAGGTTTTCTCGTTACTCCAGGGACGGTAACATCGTCCACGGGGTACCCCACGGGGAGGAGCAGCATCACTTTCTCATTTTCCGGTCGTCCCAGCAACTCGCGAATTTGTCCACCGGCATTCATAGGAGTGGTTGTCACGGTAACCAAACCGGCATAGTGAATAGCCATCACGAGAAATCCACAGGCAATGGCAGTGCTAACTTCAAAGTAGTAATGGGGCTGCCTGTGTCCTGAAGAAGTGACAGAGTAGGGTTGCTTGAAGGCTATGATGAGACAAGGTGCTTCATCCAAGTACGGTTTTTCATGCGATGTGCCAACAAACTGTAGGTCTTGCAACCATTTCTCCCCCATCCGTCTATCATAATTGATGTATTCTTCCTGTTCAACAATTTCCCTGATCTTTGTCTTCATTTGACGATCTTTGACAACAACAAACGTCCATGGTTCACTGTGAGCTCCAGAAGGGGAAGTCCCTATAATTATTGGGCATATGGTATGCGTTTATGTTAGCATCCCATTCCATGACATTAGAAAATACAAAGGATTGTTGTTTTCCACACACACACGCAGACACACACACACACACACACACACACACACACACACACACACACACAGACACACACACAGACATACACACACACACACACACACCTAACACACACACACACACCTAACACACACACACACACACACACCTAACACACACACACACACACACACACACACACACACACACACACACACACACACACACACACACCTAACACACACACACACCTAACACACACACACACCTAACACACACACACACACACACACACACACACACACACATCTAACACACACACACACACACACACACACATACACACACACACACACAGCACCTGCAGTATGAACAATATTCTCTATAACCTCCTCAGGTACGGGTTTACTACTGAAAAACCTAACAGAGCGTCTCCGATCCATGAGTTGGTAGAATTCCCTCGATCTCTGTATCATTTCCTCCTCAGAGAATTTGAGTCTGTTATCGTATGGGATGTGCTTCGTTTCAGCTGGATGTATCGGAGGAGGACCTTGGCTGTCCTCACTCATCGATCCCGGACTGTCCTTAAACTCCATCAATGGATCCTCTTCTCCTTTCGTGGACTTCTTACTGGACATGGTCTAGAAATAGGAGGATATAAATGTTAAAACATTACCAGTATAACACAGCTGTGAACTGCACTAGATAGACCTTTGTACGAATTAACCATTCGGCTTCTAGAATCATTCAGTTAGAAATAATGTTTCCTCAGAGGTGTTCATTCATTAGTTGGCATCTCTCCAGCTGAAGACAACCCTCGGTGTTGTACACATCTGGTAAGAATGAACAGCTATGATCATAGATCTTCAATACCAAACGATTCAAGAAGGGAAAAGGTTTCATCATACAAGGGGACCAAGTCAAACCGAAATGTCATCCCAAACCCCAAATATGTAAAAAGTATGGTATAGGCATAGATACTCGATATTTGAGCAATACAGTATCTATGTTTGA
Source organism: Chondrilla cf. caribensis (assembly GCA_964020155.1). Lineage (NCBI taxonomy): Eukaryota > Metazoa > Porifera > Demospongiae > Chondrillida > Chondrillidae > Chondrilla > Chondrilla cf. caribensis. The sequence continues at coordinate 1,170,469 of OZ026551.1, read as the reverse complement.
ACATAGTCTGTGGCTTGAGTAACTAGTCAAAGTACGTGTGCAATCTTCGCGGTTACCTTTTCACGAGAAGAGGCATCTTCGTCTTTGTTCTCCTTGTTTACTGAACCGAACAAACGTGACAATGTAAGAAACAATAAAAGACCAGCAGAACCGAATAAAATCGTGTAGAGAACAGCAGGGGACACTGCCACGTCAGCCATATTAATGTTACTGGAACGGTAGATAATACCATAGATACTACAACCTATGATAATACAAACCGCACCAAATGGCGGTCGTTACCCCTCAACGCTGGAGAAATGGGATTGGTGTTACTACTTAGAGTATCTGGGGGTAAACTAGACTACTAGCACCTGGGGTGGGTGAGGAGACGAGACCATTTTGTGTAGTGTGACTATGCCTCACTATAGCTGAGCCAGCTGAACGGTTCATGACAGACACATGCGGTTAGAATTGATGTTCCAGTGTAGGGTGGGACTAATTCCCAGTCCCATTCTTGCCGACTGGGTCATTGAATCGGGAACGAATACCACGCGACATTAAAATGGCGTCCAGTGGGGGTCGAAGTCTGATCGGAGTGTCTCGAAAGTTATTTCTACCAAATTGGTACGTCAAGGTTGTAAAGCCCGGAAAAGAAATCCCACGAGATCAAGTTCAATTCCATGTACCAATGACGTATGTACTTTATTGATAACAATGACATCCGCATAATCTCTCAGTATATTCTGTCATATTGCAAATGTTCCATCCATGTGTATTTTCTTCTGCACAGTATGACCAAGATTGACATTAAAAATTATCTTGAGAGAATTTACAATATTCGAGTTGCTAAAGTGAACACAAGAATTCAAGCAGGTTTATGTTGTGTACTTTATATACCCTACGAACTGATGTATGAGTGGGTGAAACACATGTATGTACATGGTGTACATGGAGAATGCATGCACATGTCTCCCACTTGACTTCAACATGCATGCTCATACCACACACGCACACACAATTGGACAATCTGATTGGCAGGAATGAAATTGTACCTGCAGTAAGGAATTTGAATAAAGTGCCAGATTACATATTATAATACAAATTATAAATTCACAGTTGCATTTAATTGTAGGATTACACACACACACACACACACACACACACACACACACACACACACACACACGCACGCACGCACGCACGCACACACACACACACACACATACATACACACACACACACACACACACACACACACACACATACACCACACACACACACACACACACACACACACACACACACACACACACACACACACCACACGCACACACACACACACACAAACACACACACACACACACACACACACACACACACACACACAACACACACACACACACACACACACCACACGCACACACACACACACACACACACACACACACACACACACACACACACACACAC
>OZ026551.1:1161517-1164017 GCA_964020155.1 Chondrilla cf. caribensis | reverse complement strand
GACCGACGACTGAGACGCCCGCATTTTTATGCGTTCGATATGCGCGTCGACTTTATCAAACATGGCGACTTGAATGCAAGCCAAGTCAGCAACCTGGCAGTACAATAAAGAACATTCTAGAAAGTAGACTAAATTCAGTGCTGTTAATATTACATACTGTACTTATGTCAAATAATCATGCAGTTATAAATTTAAAGCCAGTTTTTGTTCCGCAATTGTATTATCAGTGATTGACTATATAGTACTACTATAGCTATATTATAGTGATGCAAACTGCATTAATTTTGTTGTGGTGGACATTTAATTCAATGTATGCTGGTACGTCTCACTCCAAGTGGCTCTAATCTCACTCCTAACAGAGCTATATCTCACTCCTGCACTTTTTAGACCTTGGCAGGTATGCCATAGTAGGCACCAATGCAGTCAGTCCTTCAAGACTATGTACACCAGCATACTAGCCCTAGTCTCGCGTAGCCCAGACCCACTTCTTGCCTCCATTTTTATGACATCATAATTATAAAAATGGAGGCAAGAAGCGGGTCTGGGCTATGCGAGACTATACTAACCCTATGTACTGTGTACAAGACTATGTGTGGATATCATATGTGTTTGACCAGGATTTGTGCATTGGGCGAACCTGTCTTTTGCTTTAACAGTCTAACAGTGTGTAACAGTTATCATTCTAGTTACACTCAGTATTCCAAGTCAAAACATAGAAGCATTACACAAGGGCTTTTCACGTTAAATTCAGGAAATGTACGATCAGAAAGCAACAGTGACGCATTCATAAACTGGTTGTTTCCCATTACTAGTGGATCAGATGGGCCTCATGAAGCTCAATGACAAGCATTTATAAGAATTCTAATGGCCAATTCCAGCAGGAAGCTCACTTTTGATTCTTCTTCCAGGAATATTGCCGTAATTGCGAATAAATTGTGGCAAATGTGAGGTGTCAGCTATTTTGCAATGGGGAATAACAACTTATGTCATTGAGCCAGGGAGTATAGCCTTGTTCATTACGATATATTCATTACATTGTTACATATCTCACTGTTAACATGGTACATTGCCTTATGCATCAAATGAGGAAGTTTGGTTACTAGTACTTCAATCAGGTTTATGGTATCAACTTATATGTACTATACATTATTGGTGTTATAATATGATGCCTTTTTCAAGATGATGATAAGTGTTTGGAAATTCCCAATCATCACCAAAATGTGATAGGGAACTGGGAGTGATTGAATGATGTATGTGACACTGTGTGATTTCATGTGGAGGTGTGATGAGGTTAGACAAACAGAGCACTTGGTCTAGCACTAGTCTTGCACAGCCAGACCAATTCGGCCTCTGAACATTTCCAAGTGATAGTTAGACAATGGCTCAAAGGCACAATATAATGTGGTATGTTGCATGGGCACCTTCAAAGGAAAAGTAGTGTGCAGCAATTTGTGATGTGTGCACACTTCCCTGATGTGTGCACACTTCATTTGATGGTGTCATTGTGGAAAATTGGTTATTTCTTATTCACACATCTACTAATCATTGGTCAACCAAAGGTGCGCTTTCAAAATTAATAGCAATTGATTGACACAACATACCACATAATAACTAATGTACCTCACGAGAGGTACTTTAGCTATTTCATGTATATTGCACTGACAGTGTACCCCCAATTAAATAAGATCAATAAAATCAACATCATTTGACTGTGAATGCATGTGCATGTACATATGTAACAGGGTCACATTGCTCTAAGAGCTCTGTGGCCCATTTGATAGCACCCAGTCGAAATTATTCTGTATGAAATACTGACACAGATGTGTGCTTGAATTTGTGGCACAAAAGTAACCTTTGTGCTTCTCGAATGTGTTCCACAGTATGTATAATATATTATAGTACATTAATATGGTACTGATATAGTGTTTCCTCTCAAGGTTTGTATATCAACGTATGCATATGCATAGCATTCAGTTGTATACATACTCAGTCTATATTGGTTCAATGTTGTACATAACTATTGTGCATACTGCCTGTGGTACACATGACCAGTTTATAGGTTTACATACCTTTGAGGTTACTGAGTTTGCACACTTATAGGATGTTAATCAGATTCTGCGTCTAGGACTCCTGCCCATAATGCATGTCTAATTGGAATCCTCTTTCTAGTCTTTGTGGGAATATGGGGTGATTAATCTTGTCTGGGTTCATGAATGGGCAGTATAGGTTGTTTCCCATTACTAGTGGATCAGATGGGCCTCATGAAGCTCAATGACAAGCATTTATGAGAATTCTAACGGCCAATTCCAGCAGGAATCTCACTTTTTCTTCTTCTTCCAGGAATATTGCTGTAGTTATGTGAGGTGTCAGCTATTTTACAATGGGAAATAACAACTTACGTCATTGAGCCAGGGAGTATAGCCTTGTTCATTAGGATATATTCATTACATTGTTACATATCCCACTGTTAACATGGTACATTGCCTTATGCATCAAATGA
>OZ026551.1:1109017-1159017 GCA_964020155.1 Chondrilla cf. caribensis | reverse complement strand
GTCACAAGAACCATTAATATTCAAATATGACTTCGTTGTAGCAAATGTGAGTTGTCAGTTATTTTACAATGGGAAATAACAACTTACGTCATTGAGCCAGGGAGTATAGCCTTGTTCATTACGATATATTCATTACATTGTTGCATATCCCACTGTTAACATGGTACATTGCCTTATGCATTGAATGAGGAAGTTCGGTTACAGTACTTCAATCAGGTTTAATCCTAATTCAGTTAAAATTGAAGTGGTAAACCTTTTTCAAGATGATGATAAGTGTTTGGACATTCCCAATTATCACCAGATTGAGATAGGGAACTGGGAGTGATTGAATGATGTATGTGACACTGTGTGATTTCATGTGAAGGTGTGATGAGGTTAGACAAACAGAGCACTTGGTCTAGCACTAGTCTTGCATAGCCAGACCAATTCGGCCTCTGAACATTTCCAAGTGATAGTTAGACAATGGCATTTTGTGGTCTATGGCTTCTACATGTTGAGACCTGAGGGCACGAAGCGTCCAAGGGACGAGTGCGTGTATAAGCCATAAACCGCAAAATGCCATTGTCTAACTATTATACATCCCGCCTCTAGGCGTTTACTTGTTTCACACATCACCGATTTCTTCAGTTTAAAATCATAATAACCCATGTTTATTACTGTAACAGGTCATAAATTAGTTAATATTATCTTTATAACCCTTGTATGTTTATGACAATGCAATACTAATGCTGAAAAGGATTGCTCTTGTTAATGTGAATTTCTGATAAGAGGAATTTTTCAGCTGTTCCGCTGAGATTCCTACTAACGAGACTCCACTGTCTATATATATTCACCAAACTGTTTATTGACATAGTACATCACTAATCTGTTTACTCATACACAAAGTATGATACTTATCTGGATTACTATGCTAAGTGGGGATTGGGTGTTTGTAACCTATAACTAATTGTTTGTGATCACTGGGCTTGTTATTGGATAGGAGTGTTATGACCTTCGAATACAGTTATGGTTAAGTTAATAGGGGAAGCCTTTAGCCTGAAGGTTACCATAGTAGGCACCAATGTAGTCAGTCCTTCAAGACTATGTACATCAGCATACTAGCCCTAGTCGCGCATAGCCCAGACCCACTTCTTGCCTCCATTTTTATGACGTCATAATTATAAAAATGGAGGCAAGAAGCGGGTCTGGGCTATGTGAGTCTATACTAACCCTATGTACTGTGTACAAGACTATGTGTGGATATCATATGTGTTTGACCAGGATTTGTGCATTGAGTGAACCTGTCTTTTGCTTTAACAGTCTGACAGTGTGTAACAGTTATCATTCTAGTTATACTCAGTATTCCAAGTCAAAACATAGAAGCATTACACAAGGGCTTTTCACGTTAAATTCAGGAAATGTACGATCAGAAAGCAACAGTGACGCATTCATAAACTGGTTGTTTCCCATTACTAGTGGATCAGATGGGCCTCATGAAGCTCAATGACAAGCATTTATAAGAATTCTAATGGCTAATTCCAGCAGGAAGCTCACTTTTGATTCTTCTTCCAGGAATATTGCCGTAATTGCGAATAAATTGTGGCAAATGTGAGGTGTCAGCTATTTTGCAATGGGGAATAACAACTTACGTCATTGAGCCAGGGAGTATAGCCTTGTTCATTACGATATATTCATTACATTGTTACATATCTCACTGTTAACATGGTACATTGCCTTATGCATTGAATGAGGAAGTTCGGTTACTAGTACTTCAATCAGGTTTATGGTATCAACTTATATGTACTAGGTTAGACAAACAGAGCACTTGGTCTAGCACTAGTATTGCATAGCCAGACCAATTCAGCCTCTGAACATTTCCAAGTGATAGTTAGACAATGGCTCAAAAGGCACAATATAATGTGGTATGTTGCATGGGCACCTTCAAAGGAAAAGCAGTGTGCAGCAATTTGTGATGTGTGCACACTTCCCTGATGTGTGCACACTTCATTTGATGTTGCATTGTGGAAAATTGGTTATTTCCTATTCACACATCTACTAATCATTGCTCAACCAAAGGTGCGCTTTCAAAATTAATAGCAACTGATTGACACAACATACCACATAATAACTAAATAAATGTACCTCACGAGAGGTACTTTAGCTATTTCATGTATATTGCACTGACAGTGTACCCCCAATTAAATAAGATCTATAAAATCAACATCATTTGACTGTGAATGCATGTGCATGTACATATGTAACAGGGTCACATTGCTCTAAGAGCTCTGTGGCCCATTTGATAGCACCCAGTCGAAATTATTCTATATGAAATACTGACACAGATGTGTGCTTGAATTTGTGGCACAAAAGTAGCCTTTGTGCTTCTCGAATGTGTTCCACAGTATGTATAATATATTATAGTACATTAATATGGTACTGATATAGTGTTTCCTCTCAAGGTTTGTATATTAACGTATGCATAATATGCATAGCATTCAGTTGTATACATACTCAGTCTATATTGGTTCAATGTTGTACATAACTATTGTGCATACTGCCTGTGGTACACATGACCAGTTTATAGGTTTACATACCTTTGAGGTTACTGAGTTTGCACACTTATAGGATGTAAATCAGATTCTGCGTCTAGGACTCCTGCCCATAATGCATGTCTAATTGGAATCCTCTTTCTAGTCTTTGTGGGAATATGGGGTGATTAATCTTGTCTGGGTTCATGAATGGGCGGTATAGGTTGTTTCCCATTACTAGTGGATCAGATGGGCCTCATGAAGCTCAATGACAAGCATTTATGAGAATTCTAACGGCCAATTCCAGCAGTAAGCTCACTTTTGATTCTTCTTCCAGGAATATTGCCGTAGTTATGTGAGGTGTCAGTTATTTTACAATGGGAAATAACAACTTACGTCATTGAGCCAGGGAGTATAGCCTTGTTCATTAGGATATATTCATTACATTGTTACATATCCCACTGTTAACATGGTACATTGCCTTATGCATCAAATGAGGAAGTTCGGTTACTAGTACTTCAATCAGGTTTAATCCTAATTCAGTTAAATTGAAGTAGTAAACCTTTTTCAAGATGATGATATACACCCTGCCTCCTACCCATAATGTGTTCCACAGTATGTATAATATATTATAGTACATTAATATGGTACTGATATAGTGTTTCCTCTCAAGGTTTTGTATATCAACGTATGCATATGCATAGCATTCAGTTGTATACATACTCAGTCTATATTGGTTCAATGTTGTACATAAATATTGTGCATACTGCCTGTGGTACACATGACCAGTTTATAGGTTTACATACCTTTGAGGTTACTGAGTTTGCACACTTATAGGATGTAAATCAGATTCTGCGTCTAGGACTCCTGCCCATAATGCATGTCTAATTGGAATCCTCTTTCTAGTCTTTGTGGGAATATGGGGTGATTAATCTTGTCTGGGTTCATGAATGGGCGGTATAGGTTGTTTCCCATTACTAGTGGATCAGATGGGCCTCATGAAGCTCAATGACAAGCATTTATGAGAATTCTAACGGCTAATTCCAGCAGTAAGCTCACTTTTGATTCTTCTTCCAGGAATATTGCCGTAGTTATGTGAGGTGTCAGTTATTTTACAATGGGGAATAACAACTTACGTCATTGAGCCAGGGAGTATAGCCTTGTTAATTACGATATATTCATTACATTGTTACATATCCCACTGTTAACATGGTACATTGCCTTATGCATTGAATGAGGAAGTTTGGTTACTAGTACTTCAATCAGGTTTAATCCTAATTCAGTTAAATTGAAGTAGTAAACCTTTTTCAAGATGATGATATACACCCTGCCTCCTACCCATAATGTGTTCCACAGTATGTATAATATATTATAGTACATTAATATGGTACTGATATAGTGTTTCCTCTCAAGGTTTGTATATCAACGTATGCATATGCATAGCATTCAGTTGTATACATACTCAGTCTATATTGGTTCAATGTTGTACATAACTATTGTGCATACTGCCTGTGGTACACATGACCAGTTTATAGGTTTACATACCTTTGAGGTTACTGAGTTTGCACACTTATAGGATGTAAATCAGATTCTGCGTCTAGGACTCCTGCCCATAATGCATGTCTAATTGGAATCCTCTTTCTAGTCTTTGTGGGAATGTGGGGTGATCTTGTCTGGGTTCATGAGTGGGTGGTACAGGACCAGTGCTGACAGCTGTGACAGCCATGACAGTGCACCCCCAATAATATAAGATCTATAAATCCACATTGCTTGGCCGTGAATGCATGTACAGTACCAATGACGTATGTACTTCATCGATACCAATTATTTGCAGCTACATAAGGTCTCAGTAAATTCTGTCATATTGCAAAAGTTACATTCGTGTGTATTTTCTTCTGCACAGTATGACGAAGATCGACATAAAGATTATCTTAATTTACAATATTCAAGTTGCTAAAGTGAACACAAGAACTTAAGCAGGTTTATTTTGTGTACTTTATATACCCTATGAACTGATGTATGAGTGGGTGACACCCCTGTATGTACATGGTGTACATGGAGGATGCACATACATAAACGCACATGTCTCCCACTTGTTCCTCCACACACATGCTCATACCACGTACGCACGTGCGCACACACACACACACATACACACACACACACACTCACACACACACACATACAAACGCACCTGATAAAGATACCTATGTATCTATGTTGTATGGTATGTGTGTCTATGCCTCTATTGTGGTTGAATGTGTATTGTTATCCAAATCTTAGGTAAAGTACAGCGCAACAATAAAAATGTACTTGTGAAGAAAAGAAAAGATGTAAACAAGTAATTCGAGTTTGTGATCACTGGGCTTATTTATGGGATAGGAGTGTTATGATTTGGGATTACAGTTATGGTTAAGTTAACAGGGGAAGCCTTTAGCCAGGAGGCTACCATATTAGGCACCAATGCAGTCAGACCTTCAAGACTATGTACACTAGGATACTTATCCCATGTACTATGTACAAGACTATGTGTAGATATCATATAGGTTTGACAGGGGTTTATGCATTGGGTGAACCTGTCTTTTGCTTTAACAGTCTGTGTAACAGTTATCATTCTAGTTATACTCAGTATTCCAAGTCAAAGCATAGAAGCATTACACAAGGGCTTTTCACGTTAAATTCAGGAAATGTACGATCAGAAAGCAACAGTGACGCATTCATAAACTGGTTGTTTCCCATTACTAGTGGATCAGATGGGCCTCATGAAGCTCAATGACAAGCATTTATAAGAATTCAAATGGCCAATTCCACCAGGAAGCTCACTTTTGATTCTTCTTCCAGGAATATTGTGTGTAGGTGCGAATAAATTGAAAATCAATTGGAAAATGCTGTTGGAAAGATCAAATTTTTATTGGTGTCCTTATTGTTCTTTTGTTCCTCTATGAGGTACACATGTGTGATGAACTGAGTTGGTAACCTAATTGAATTCATAGGTTTCAGTGGTTAGTCAGGGTGATTCAATTATAAAAGGTCACAAGAGCCATTAATATTCAACTATGACATGATTGTGACAAATGTGAGGTTTCAGTTATTTTGCAATGGGAAATAACAACTTATGTCATTGAGCCAGGGAGTATAGCCTTGTTCATTACGATATATTCATTACATTGTTACATATCCCACTGTTAACATGGTACATTGCCTTATGCATCAAATGAGGAAGTTCGGTTACTAGTACTTCAATCAGGTTTAATCCTAATTCAGTTAAAATTGAAGTGGTAAGCCTTTTAATTATTCAAGATGATAAGAAATGTTTGAAGATTCCCAATCATCACCAGAATGTGATAGGGAACTGGGAGTGATTGAATGATGTATGTGACACTGTGTGATTTCATGTGAAGGTGTGATGAGGTTAGACAACAGAACACTTGGTCTAGCACTAGTCTTGCATAGCCAGACCAATTTGCAATTCGGCCTCTGAGCATTTCCAAATGTAAATGTATAATGTATCTCCTTGATCCCACACGCACAAGACAAGACCAGCACAGCTGCAGGTAGCTAGCATTGTGATTATCCTAGCTAGGGTCAACCTTTATACTAGGTACATACCTCCAAAGGCACACCACATATTGTCTTCTTGTCAGGGGTGCTTGCTATCAGTACAGATATATACATACATGTACCATGAATACTCGTTTATTTGCCGCAATTCGTTTTTGAAGACTATGGACCATCGGTGAAATAACAAGTTTGGGGATTAACTACATTCATTGGTACTTGTACAATACGTTATATTGGTTCTGGGAAATTGTAGCAGATTAAAAGGTTTGGTGGATTATAACAAGAATACTTATTGACATAGAGTACATGTCATTGAGTTGAGGACAGAATGATTTGAACAAATGCATGTGCTGTACTAACCATGCATGGTACTTACTGAGCACTTTGTAAATGTACTTATTATAATAATATTATAATATTATTTAGCACCGACAGTGTACCCCCAATGAAATAAGATCTATGAATCCGCATCGCTTGGCCGTGAATGCATGTGTACATAGGTAACAGAATCATATTGATCAAATGGGCTGTGTAGCCCATTTGATAGCAGCCAGTTGAAATTATTCTGTATGAAATACTGACACAGATGTTGTGTACTTGAATTTGTGGCACAAAAAGTAACCTTTGTGCTTCCCAAATGTGCTCCACAGTACGTACATATTATAGTACATTAATATGGTACTTACAAATAATATAGTGTTTACTCTCAAGGTTTGTATAATAATGTATGCATATGCATAGTACTCAGTTGTATACATACTCAGTCTATATTGGTTCAATGTTGTACATAACTATTGTGCATACTGCCTGTGGTACACATGACCAGGTTTACATAAATTAACCTTTGACCTTTGAGGTCACCTTGTTTACACACTTATAGAATGTAAATCAGATTCTGCGTCTAGGACTCCTGCCCATAATGCATGTCTAATTGGAATCCTCTTTATAGTCTTTGTGGGAATGTGGGGTAATCTTGTTTGGGTTCATGAGTGGGAGGTACAGGACCAGTGCCGACAGATATGACAGTGCACCCTCAATAATGTATGATCTATAAATCCACATTGCTTGGCCGTGAATGCATGCATATGAATGTAGTTGTGTCATATTGCAGCTGCAATGTAGCATATACGTAGCATATAGTAGCTACTGAAGCAGGTGTTCTGAGCTTCAAACCTTTGTGCCTCCCAAATGTGCTCCATGCACAGTACGTATATATTATAGTACATTAATATGGTACTTTAATATAATGTGTACTCTCGAGATTTATATAATACGTATGCATAGTATTTAGTACTATCCACACTTGACCTATATTGGTTCAGTATTGATATACATAACTATTGTGCATACTGCCTATATATTTGGTACACATGACCAATTATTATGTTTACATAAATATAACTTTAGTATAGTATTTAGTATATAGTATCCACACTTGGCCTATATTGGTTTAGTATTGTTATACATAACTATTGTGCATACTGCCTATATATTTGGTACACATGACCAATTATTATGTTTACATAAATATAACTTTGAGGTCACTGTGTGTGCACACTTAATTGTGGGATGTGAATCAGATTCTGCATGTACGACTACAGCCCATAATACATCCTCTTTCCAGTCTCTGTTGGAATGTGGGGGTAATCTTGTCCGGGTTCATGAGTGGGTGGTACAGGACCAGTGCCCCCACATAAACAAAGCATAATCAATTGCACTGTATAAACAACGGTAGTAGTATTCCGCTATTTTTGGTGGATTCGATGAATTTACATGCCATCTTAAATGCTCATTCTAAAATTATTGTGGAAAAGTTGCATTTGATTCCACTAAATGTCTAGAAATATTACAAAATAGGTTAAGGAGGGTAGCATAGTGGAAATGGCGGAAATGCGCATCAACATAAGTTTCCTCTGAAAATGATTGAAACAAAGTTTAGATAGATTTTATCCTTCTAAAAAGGTGTCTGAGGTTCTTCAAATGATGTTGTTTCTATTGCATTGGTTGCTATGGTAATTTATTATGCCGATTACACTAAAGTGAACCTTTGTGCACGTATATATCAGCGTGTTATTAATTAAGATAGTGATCATGACACATTTGTGTATACACGTATATACACGTACAATACACGTGTATAACCTTAGAGGAATCTGCTTCATTTGACTCAGTTTGGATGCCTTTCAACTCTTTCTTTCTCCAAGTGTACAATTTGCACATGTTGACATGAGAACATACTAATTGGAAAACAGCTGGAATTGTCCCAGACCAAATAATAATGGATTTATAAGGCTTGAAACACAACCAAATTGTGTTCAAATGCACACTGAGTGCTTCAATTGCTCCAGATCGATCATGTGTACCAGATTCTGCCCCAAAAATGTTATTTATTACAATAGGCAAATACAGTATATTTGATTGCCAGGCTGTTTAGTGGGATTCAATCACCTGATATGGTGAATAAATATATTACCATCACAATGTATGTATGTATATACAATATATGTATGTATTATTATTATATGTTATTGTACTTCTGCGAAGTAGCAAGATAAAAAGGACGATCATTCCCACCTCACAATATGTACACAAGACCAGCTAGCTGGCTAATTCTATTAGTATTGTTTCATGTGGTCAGCAATAGATTTGCACACAAATGAATATTATATATGTTGTGTGATCATTTCCTGTGGTTATTATAAACTTTAAGGTGTCAGGTGACTTGCATGTGACTGTATGTTATTCCTTTACCTTATAAGGTGCTAGATGAAGCTATGCAGTATATATGCGATGTATAGTGTCAGTGGTCCACATGACGAATTGTAGGAATTTCTCTTCTATACGTCACTAGCTGTTTCCAGCTACGGGTATATAAGTAGCTGCTTTCAGCTTAGAGTCATTGGAGACCTGCTTAGCTACCTATCTCTGTATGCTTGTGTGACAACCTGTCAAGAACTTGAAATTTGGTCATCTGAACAGGGTTTCTAAGTTGTTGCGTTCCAGCTTGAAGTCAGTGGAGACCTAACTACCTATCTGTGTGTACTCATCTGCCTACCTGTCGAAAAGCTCTAAACACACGTATCGCTCGTGTACCGGAACATTCTGTGTTCCCAATCTTTTTTTCTGCATATCATCTAGATTGTGAGAGAAAATGATTTTTTCCATTTTTGGTAAGACTTATTATCACTTAGGTTTTCATAATGTTTACTTCAATTCATTTCCAATATTCAATTCACTTCGATCTGTATTCTCCAGTTGCTGGCCTCCTGATGGCGTCTGTCATTGGACAGGGAGCTTATGGTATGCTGCTGTTGAATATTATGTGGACATGTATATGCATGTGTGTGTTTGTGTGTGTGCGTGTTTGTGTGTATTTGTGTTTGTGTTTGTGTTTTTGTTTGTGTGTGTGTGTGTGTGTTTGTGTGTGTCTGTGTGTTTGTGTGTGTGTGTGTGTGTGTGTGTGTGTGTGTGTGTGTGTGTGTGTGTGTGTGTGTGTGCGTGTGTGTGTGTGTGTGTGTGTGTGTGTGTGTGTGTGTGTGTGTGTGTGTGTGTGTGTGTGTGTGTGTGTGCCTTTCAAACAAGGTTAATTCAGGAACGTCACCCTTCATGCATTCAATGGTTGTTCCATGTAATACCTATCTCTGCTCAAGCATGTCATTTACATACATACAGTACACACTATGCACATCATTTGCAACATACATACATATGTATCTACCAGGTCCTGTACACACTTAATGCTATCAACATTACACACAGGCAAATAGTGAATGAATTCATTGAGTATGTATAATATTCTGTGTTTGATCAGTATGGACTACAGCTACTTGGGGTACATTGGGTGTGTAAGGACTCCAGGTTGTAATCTTGATGTTACGTAATTGAAATGGCCCACTCAGTAGGATGCATCTGTATATATAGTACATGTGTAGGCCAAATGTACATGTGTGCACGCTAATAATACAGAAAATGTTTCCTTCAACCTGCTTCTGTATACTGCATGCACATACCGTACATTATATTATTTTTTGTACTTTTAATATTGTACATTCCTACTGTACATATATACACAAATATACATGTGTACCTAATGTATTGTTCTGAAATGTGGACTATACTTATGCACACGCACTTGAATGGTGTATTGTGTGTACAAATATATGTATATGTATGTACAGACATTGGTAACAGCTAAAGAAGTTTTATCTTAAGATTTGAGTGACATCATACTGTCAAATCAGTCTGTTGATGATGTTGTCCTCTTCACGGTTATCCCTCATTTTAATTGTCAATGAATTGTTTAGTGTTGGATTAGGTAAGCCTGTCCTTGTTGGTTGGTTACAATGAAGCCTCGTTAATCACCATCATTATAATATCTTGTAGTAATTACAGAGGTGTAGTGCATATGTCTGTTCAGTTCTTGGGTGTTGTATTCGTCAGCTAAGCTGTCTATTTAAACTCTGGTCCTGTAGGTACACTGATGCCAAGTGGTACCGTCCTTGTGGAGTGTGGCGGGAAACAGACCTTTTCTTGTAAAAGATCGCGTACACCACTTAAATGGATTATCATTGGACTGGAAGGAATTGACACAATGGGTCCTTTCCTACCGCGAAATGTTGATTTAAAATATCCTAGGCTCACTACTTCTGATACAGGGGATGGGAAACAAATAGGCGAGTCTAATATCACTATCTTTGGATTCAACGAATCGGACAAAGGAGCAATTATTCAGTGTATTGACGCAAATGATAATACACCTATTGGAATGGCTAATATATCAATCCGTGAGTGTGTGTGTACCATCCATGGAAGTTCTCAACAAAGATCCTTAATAGTATTGCATATTTTCAGAGGTTTCCACAGTGCTGCACCTGGATATAGAATGGTGCCATTATTATGCTGGGGTTCAATCTATGTATTGTAATGTGTAGGAGATTGCTATTTCCTACTGAGTGCTGTCATGCCTCCCAATGTTGACTATGAATAACAGTGTATTCAATTCACATTTTTTTTGGCCTCCATTGATGTGTGCTATTCAATGTATGTGTGTACGGTGAAGTGCACATGTGGTAATATACAAAAATCCTTGTTACAATGTTGAAAAAGGAACAAACCCAAGTAATTCAAGTTCAAAAACTCAAATTACTTGGACATCTTTCGTAGGTTCAGAAGAACGTTCCCTAAAGTTATTACATTCGGTGGAGTTCCTGCGCACGAATACTAGCATTTCAAATTGTCTTGTCGAATCTTTATATCGCACAATGTAAATTACAATATAAAATCATTGTTGCGGCTACACGTAGAAACATGTATTATATAATATCAGACGAGCGTTACATACCGGAAGTCGAAATGAAAACAATATAGCCTTAAAACGTGGTCATCCTGTTGATTGCTATTGTAATGTTCCCTTAGACCTGTAGCCACTTTAACAATCCATTAATGTAGCTGTAACCTGAGTCTTGTCAAACAGTGTTACTCTGCAGCGGGACATGCCGAGTGAACCTATTGCAAATTACTATGTTTCTATTGTCATAATGTTTGTTGTGAAGTTTTTGTTCCCTCTGTTTTCTCATAATGTCACTGCTACACTTGATTTTTTAAATTATATGAATGTTATGCCGTGTATTTATTTACTTTAATGTTTACCTGTTGTAAAAAGATAGTGACAATGTATACATACATTGCTGAGTTAGATAGGCATGTCAATAAATCTGTAGTATTCCTGATGTGAATAGTATTATTGAATCTGAATGTACATGTATGAAGTGGTACATGTGCACAAATTATAACCTGAAGGTAAATGTTCATACTTTTCCCATGTCCCTAGGATGTCCATGTGGTCAGATTTGGGGATCTGTAAAGGCAACTTGCAAAAATCCTAATGTGACAGCAGACAATGTGAAAGGATGCACCTGCCCCGAAGGTCAACTGTACAGCACCACCTCCAAGAAATGTCATACTCCAGACAAGTGCCCACGTTGCGATGCACATTGCGCTGGTGATCCCCACTGCACCACTTTCGATGGAGTCTACTACACTCTCTTTCCTAGCTGTTCCCACGTGGTCGCAGAGGATTGTGACAACCAGACCTGGTCCGTCATTCAAGTTGCGAGTAACAATTGCAGTGGTGGTAAGGCCCCTACATGCATTGACGAGTCTATCCTGATAGTACCCAGGCTCAATACAACCCTCCACTACAACAGAATTACCAATTTGTACTGGTTTGTTGGTAGCACACCATCCACAGACCACTTGAGGGTCATTCTGAATGGAAATGGATTCAAAGCTCATCTCCTTGAAGAAGATATCGTTGTTTCACACTGGAAAAGAACTCTTAAGGTCTCAGCTAATATCAAGTGGGCTGGAAAGATCTGCGGTTTGATGGGCACTTGTGACGGTAACAAATCCAACGAGTATGCCCTTAGAAATGGCACGGTACTTTCAGATTATAAGAATCCTCAGTTCTTGGAAGAGTATGCTGTTAACGTTGATGGTATATGCAACCACACAAACGACAATCACACCGTTCCCAAGTGTATGGAGCCATTCTTGTCAAAAGCCACCAAATTCTGTAGTGTAATGTACAATTCCACCGGTCCCTATCGGGATTGTCAATCAGATCTCCCTGCAGGCATGACATATGACGATACCATAGACACTCCATTCAAACAATGTGTCTTTGATCATTGTCACGTTGATGAGACAGTAGCTTGTGATGACATCTTGGGATATGCAGATGTATGCAGCAAATTAGGAATCACTGTTGGAAAACCACCAGCCGAATGCCGTGAGTTCTTGATGACATTCCATTTATGAGTTCTCACTGAATATCTGCCTCTCTCATCTAGCTCCAATATGTGATAATGGGACGGAATACAAAACTTGTGGTCCCCTGATCCCTCCCACTTGTGATTCCCCGGAAGGAAAGGATGGGTGCGTGGGAGGATGCTACTGTCCCAATGGTTCATTTTTGACCAAAGGTGGAAAGTGTGTTACAAACTGCCAAGGTTTGTGATGTGTTTCATTAAATGTTCAGAGACACTTGGTATCTTGGTCTATGGTCGTGGATTTGCATATTACTATGTTTATACTGTCATAATGTATGTTGTGTAGTTTTTGTTCCCAATGTTCATTGAAATCTTTACATCAATCTTCCTATTCTCTGTTGATAATATTGCTGAATCAGATGTTCTTTCATAATCACAGAGTGCGAACCAGAGTGTAAATGTGGAGTTTGCAACACAACTATTGGGCAGTGTATCTGTCCTCCCAGCCACACTGGAGCTGACTGCTGTTCGATAGGTATGTTAATAATATTTAATATGCAGTAAGTGTCCACATACGAGTGCTTGTTTTATTTCACATTACATGTATTTAAATGTACATTAAATTTAATGATAATACAATATTTTTGCCAACAATCAGGTTTCTTCATGTGTGGCTCATGACCCATGTCCATTGTATTCTTTGCATCAATCTTCCTAATCTCTGTTGATAATAATCCTGAATTGGATGTTCTTTCATAATCACAGAGTGTGAATTATTTTCACTTTAAGATTTTTGTACTTCAATGTTCACCTGTTGTAATAAGATAGTGACCAGCTATACATAGCTGAATCAATCAATCAATTAATTATATCAATCTTCCTATTCTCTGTTGATATTATTGCTGAATCAGATATTCTTCACAATCACAGAGTGCAAACCGGAGTGTAAATGCGGAGTTTGCAACACAACTATTGGACAGTGTATCTGCCCTCCCGGCCACACTGGAGCTGACTGCTGTTCGATAGGTATGTTAATAAATATGTAGTATTCATGGTGTGTGTGTGTGTGTGTGTGTGTGCGTGTGTGTGTGTGTGCGCGTGTGTGTGTGTGTGTTGTGTGTGTGTGTGTGTGTGTGTGTGTGTGTGTGTGTGTGTGTGTGTGTGTGTGTGTGTGTCTGTGTGTGTCTGTGTGTGTGTATATGTGTGTCTGTGTGTGTCTGTGTGTGTGTATATGTGTGTGTGTGTGTGTGTGTGTGTGTGTGTGTGTGTGTGTGTGTGTGTGTGTGTGTGTGTGTGTGTCTGTGTGTGTCTGTGTGTGTCTGTGTGTGTGTGTGTGTGTGTGTGTGTGTGTGTGTGTGTGTGTGTGTGTGTGTGTGTGTGTGTGTGTGTGTCTGTGTGTGTCTGTGTGTGTGTATATGTGTGTCTGTGTGTGTCTGTGTGTGTGTATGTGTGTGTGTGTGTGTGTGTGTGTGTGTGTGTGTTTGTATGTGTGTGTGTGTGTGTGTGTGTGTGTGTGTGTGTGTATGTGTGTGTGTGTCTGTGTGTGTGTGTGTGTGTGTGTGTGTGTGTGTGTGTGTGTGTTTGTATGTGTGTGTGTGTGTGTGTGTGTGTGTGTGTGTGTGTGTGTGTGTGTGTGTGTGTGTGTGTGTGTGTGTTATTATTACCAATACTGTTTTCATTGCTATTATTACAGGTTCCTGTACACCTTGCCAGCCTGATATCTGTCTTATCATTGATACCTCTGACAGTATCAAAGATGACACCTTGCGTGACCTGTTTCAAACTTCGGGACAATTCGCTGGACAACTGGATGTTGGTCCTGCTGACAATCAGTTTCAAGTAGCTGTGGTCACTTTTGGACAAGAAGCTGAAAATCCCATTGGCTTCAATGATCATACAAACAATGCCAGTCTGGCAGCAGCTATTCAAGGACTAAGCAGAGTGGCAAACTCCCATGGTACAAAGACCAGCAAGGCTCTTGACAAATGCCGCGGACTGTTTAGAAATAATAGTTGCAATGACTTGATCATTTTAGTTACTGATGGTACATCTGGAGAAGGGGATATTCTTACTGCAGCTATTGAAAGAGTGAAAGCTAAAAACATAACAGTCATTGCAATTGGGGTAGCAACAAAAATAAGGAAACAGACTAAGCTAGATAATATCAGCCAACAACTGCTAGAAATTGCTTTGGATAAGAGTGAAAATAGATTTTTTTCCACTTTTGATAAATTAGGCGGATTCTTAACTGGAATTGTGAGCGACCTTCAAACCTGCAGTAAGTGTTCATGTACTAGTGCTTGTTGTAATGAGCATTACATGTGTTTAAATGACATTGGACATTAAATTTAGTGGTAGTTTATTTTGCCAATAATCAGGTTTCTTCATGTGTGGCTCATGACCCATGTCCATTGTATTCTTTTGCATCAATCTTCCTATTCTCTGTTGATAACATTGCTTAATCAGATGTTCTTTCATAATCACAGAGTGCGAACCGGAGTGTAAGTTCGGGGTTTGCAACACAACTATTGGACAGTGTATCTGCCCTCCCGGCCGCACTGGACCTAGCTGCAGTGAGATAGGTATGTTAATAAATATGTACACGTAGTATTCATTGTGAGCTCGAGAATATGATTATTGAATGTACAGGGGGTACCTGTGGGTTACCTCTTCCCATGTGCTTGTTTTTTAACATTTTACTTTTTAAATTACATGTATTCGAATGTGCATTTAATGGTAGTGTATTTGCCAACAATCACGTTTCTTCATGTGTGGCTCATGAATCATGTCCATTGAATTCTTTGCATCAATCTTCCTATTCTCCGTTGATAATATTGCTGAATCAGATGTTCTTTCATAATCACAGAGTGCGAACCAGAGTGTAAATGTGGAGTTTGCAACACAACTATTGGGCAGTGTATCTGTCCTCCCAGCCACACTGGAGCTGACTGCTGTTCGATAGGTATGTTAATAATATTTAATATGCAGTAAGTGTCCACATACGAGTGCTTGTTTTATTTCACATTACATGTATTTAAATGTACATTAAATTTAATGATAATACAATATTTTTGCCAACAATCAGGTTTCTTCATGTGTGGCTCATGACCCATGTCCATTGTATTCTTTGCATCAATCTTCCTAATCTCTGTTGATAATAATCCTGAATTGGATGTTCTTTCATAATCACAGAGTGTGAATTATTTTCACTTTAAGATTTTTGTACTTCAATGTTCACCTGTTGTAATAAGATAGTGACCAGCTATACATAGCTGAATCAATCAATCAATTAATTATATCAATCTTCCTATTCTCTGTTGATATTATTGCTGAATCAGATATTCTTCACAATCACAGAGTGCAAACCGGAGTGTAAATGCGGAGTTTGCAACACAACTATTGGACAGTGTATCTGCCCTCCCGGCCACACTGGAGCTGACTGCTGTTCGATAGGTATGTTAATAAATATGTAGTATTCATGGTGTGTGTGTGTGTGTGTGTGTGTGCGTGTGTGTGTGTGTGTGCGCGTGTGTGTGTGTGTTGTGTGTGTGTGTGTGTGTGTGTGTGTGTGTGTGTGTGTGTGTGTGTGTGTGTGTCTGTGTGTGTCTGTGTGTGTGTATATGTGTGTCTGTGTGTGTCTGTGTGTGTGTATATGTGTGTGTGTGTGTGTGTGTGTGTGTGTGTGTGTGTGTGTGTGTGTGTGTGTGTGTGTGTGTGTGTGTGTGTGTGTCTGTGTGTGTCTGTGTGTGTCTGTGTGTGTGTGTGTGTGTGTGTGTGTGTGTGTGTGTGTGTGTGTGTGTGTGTGTGTGTGTGTCTGTGTGTGTCTGTGTGTGTGTATATGTGTGTCTGTGTGTGTCTGTGTGTGTGTATGTGTGTGTGTGTGTGTGTGTGTGTGTGTGTGTGTTTGTATGTGTGTGTGTGTGTGTGTGTGTGTGTGTGTGTGTGTGTGTATGTGTGTGTGTGTCTGTGTGTGTGTGTGTGTGTGTGTGTGTGTGTGTGTGTGTGTGTTTGTATGTGTGTGTGTGTATGTGTGTGTGTGTGTGTGTGTGTGTGTGTGTGTGTGTGTGTGTGTGTGTGTGTGTGTGTGTTATTATTACCAATACTGTTTTCATTGCTATTATTACAGGTTCCTGTACACCTTGCCAGCCTGATATCTGTCTTATCATTGATACCTCTGACAGTATCAAAGATGACACCTTGCGTGACCTGTTTCAAACTTCGGGACAATTCGCTGGACAACTGGATGTTGGTCCTGCTGACAATCAGTTTCAAGTAGCTGTGGTCACTTTTGGACAAGAAGCTGAAAATCCCATTGGCTTCAATGATCATACAAACAATGCCAGTCTGGCAGCAGCTATTCAAGGACTAAGCAGAGTGGCAAACTCCCATGGTACAAAGACCAGCAAGGCTCTTGACAAATGCCGCGGACTGTTTAGAAATAATAGTTGCAATGACTTGATCATTTTAGTTACTGATGGTACATCTGGAGAAGGGGATATTCTTACTGCAGCTATTGAAAGAGTGAAAGCTAAAAACATAACAGTCATTGCAATTGGGGTAGCAACAAAAATAAGGAAACAGACTAAGCTAGATAATATCAGCCAACAACTGCTAGAAATTGCTTTGGATAAGAGTGAAAATAGATTTTTTTCCACTTTTGATAAATTAGGCGGATTCTTAACTGGAATTGTGAGCGACCTTCAAACCTGCAGTAAGTGTTCATGTACTAGTGCTTGTTGTAATGAGCATTACATGTGTTTAAATGACATTGGACATTAAATTTAGTGGTAGTTTATTTTGCCAATAATCAGGTTTCTTCATGTGTGGCTCATGACCCATGTCCATTGTATTCTTTTGCATCAATCTTCCTATTCTCTGTTGATAACATTGCTTAATCAGATGTTCTTTCATAATCACAGAGTGCGAACCGGAGTGTAAGTTCGGGGTTTGCAACACAACTATTGGACAGTGTATCTGCCCTCCCGGCCGCACTGGACCTAGCTGCAGTGAGATAGGTATGTTTAATATGTACACGTAGTATTCATTGTGAGCTCGAGAATATGATTATTGAATGTACAGGGGGTACCTGTGGGTTACCTCTTCCCATGTGCTTGTTTTTTAACATTTTACTTTTTAAATTACATGTATTCGAATGTGCATTTAATGGTAGTGTATTTGCCAACAATCACGTTTCTTCATGTGTGGCTCATGAATCATGTCCATTGAATTCTTTGCATCAATCTTCCTATTCTCCGTTGATAATATTGCTGAATCAGATGTTCTTTCATAATCACAGAGTGCAAACCAAAGTGTAAGTTCGGGGTTTGCGACACAAGAATTGGACGGTGTATCTGCTACACCGGCCACACTGGACCTAGCTGCAACGAGACCAGTATGTTGATAAATATGCACACATAGTATTCATGGTGAGAATATGATTATTGAATGTACAGGGGGTACCTGTGGGTTACCTCTTCCCATGTGCTTGTTTTTTAACATTTTACTTTTTAAATTACATGTATTCGAATGTGCATTTAATGGTAGTGTATTTGCCAACAATCATGTTTCTTCATGTGTGGCTCATGAATCATGTCCATTGAATTCTTTGCATCAATCTTCCTATTCTCCGTTGATAATATTGCTGAATCAGATGTTCTTTCATAATCACAGAGTGCAAACCAAAGTGTAAGTTCGGGGTTTGCGACACAAGAATTGGACGGTGTATCTGCTACACCGGCCACACTGGACCTAGCTGCAACGAGACCAGTATGTTGATAAATATGCACACATAGTATTCATGGTGAGAATATGATTATTGAATGTACAGGGGGTACCTGTGGGTTACCTCTTCCCATGTGCTTGTTTTTTAACATTTTACTTTTTAAATTACATGTATTCGAATGTGCATTTAATGGTAGTGTATTTGCCAACAATCACGTTTCTTCATGTGTGGCTCATGAATCATGTCCATTGAATTCTTTGCATCAATCTTCCTATTCTCTGTTGATAATATTATTGTTGAATCAGATGTTCTTTCATAATCACAGTGTGCAAACCGGAGTGTAAATTCGGGGTTTGCAACACAACTATTGGACAGTGTATCTGCCATCCCGGCCGCACTGGACCTAGCTGCAATGAGACAGGTATGTTGATATAATTAATGTGTACACGTAGTATTTATGGTGTGAATATAATTATTGAATGTGTGAATAAATGAATGTACAGGTGGTACATGTGCACACATTGTATGATGTTCAGTGACACTTATTATCTTGGTCTATTGTCTTAATTGGTTTTACCAATTACTATGTTTCTATTGTCAGAATGTTTATTATGTAGCTTTTGTTCCCTCTGTTTTCTTATAATGCCACTGCTACACTTAAGTTTTAATTATGTAAGTGTTATGCAGTGCATTGTTTACTTTTATTTTTTAATGTTCACTTGTTATAAGAAGATAGTGACAACGTATACATAGAATTAATTGATGGTATTTCTTCGATGTGTAGTTCCTGTCGACTTCGGCAAGAAGTATTATTACACTCAAGAGAAAAATGGCGGTTTCTGTCTTACATTGAGAAGAAATGAATCATTGAACACAGAGTTGACAGCCACACTTTCTCTCAGCCAACAACTTTCCAGTGGTTAGTTAAGGGTAACATTGAAAAATCCAAGGTGTGATCTGAAATTAAATGCAGTGAGACTCAGTATAATATCCTGTATAGTGACTGCATATTGTATCATACAATGTCATACATTGTAACATACAGCAGTCGGATTCCAACCTTACAAATTTCAGATAGAATGCTTTTCAGCTGTTTATTACAAAAAAGATATTTGGAATTGTTCCTGAACATGAAACATAATGCTCTTATGATAAGCATGTGAGAAAACACTTAAAAGTTTGTAAACAGTTGAATCCTATCAGTAAGGTTTCAGTCAGATTGTGTTGAATACTGATAATACAGTAAACCTCTATAGATGTATACTAATGCACGGTTCCTCACTAGGGACTGTCATTATCCCCAATGCTGTTGTAAAAAGTTCTGACTAATATATATATATATATATGCATCCGCCTTGTTGTTTATCACTGTCCACTCAAACATTGTCACAACTTGCCTTTTCTCTTTATCCTCATATTGGTACACAACAACTTGAACACAACAATAACTACATGTTTGAACAGATAACAGTGAGCTATTATGGTATACTCTATCTCTATAACATTGTTCTGTCACACTCAGAGTTGTTTTTCTTCAGATGGTTCTACTGGACAGTGCTGTGGCTGTAAACGTCCACCTATATCGTGTGTGGGAAAGTTGCGATGTGAAGTGACATTCAAAGCTGGTGAAGAGGAGGTGTGTGTGTGGGTTAAAGTCGATCGGGACAATTCAAACGAGAACAGGGAGGTTACCCTCACTACATCTGACAATCAGTCAACAGCTAATGTAACAGTTAAGAATTCACCAGGAGGTGAGTTTGGATACAACTTGAAAACTGACTGTTTCAAAGTCAGCACATACATATGTATAAACTCTTCCAGACCTTGAGTACATGCAATAAAGCATACATATCATACATAACATGTGCATGTGGATATGCTTAATATATATTATATGCCTGTCCAAATATATACATACAACATAATGCTGTGGCATTCAGTAAGTTAATTACTTATAAACATTAATCTGCAGGAAATTGCTTTTCATTCCAACCTCAAGTCAGCCGAGTTGCTGTCTCACACAAAACTGCATCTATTGGTCTTCGACTGTCCCAGCCACTACGTGAAGACACCTGTGCCCTGATCGATACCCGAGATGGCAGTGCTAAAGGTGATTGAACTACACGACATGTTAAGAACACCTATGTCAAACTTTCTGGTAGTATTTTATGCCAAGATAATATTTCTGTATATATAAAAGGCTTATGTCACACAGTGTCAGATTTTGTCAATGCGTTTCAGAAGAATTTATTGACAACTAATAGGGATATGCCTATGTGCAGTGTCTAGTCTCAGTGTATAACGGAAATATTTCGTGGAAGAAAATTTAACAATTTCGTACTTCAACAAGCATTTCATGATATTAATTTTGTGATTTGTGTGATTTCACTTGTGTTTTGATGTTTTGCAACTAATCTTCAGTGATTTGGGTCAAATCACGATAACACAAAATTTTAACCCCTCGAAATTTCCCTACTATACAGTACTATACTATACCTATCAATACTAAACAGGGACTAGTCAATATTGTTATTTTTAATAAGAGGTTGAAGATGTCAGTGTTGTGATCTTGAGATCTAGATCTAGAATTACTGAAATTTTTGGAACAAACAAAACTGGAACAGCTGTCAATCAGACTCACTATACTTATTGTGGCATGGAAATGAAAGTTTTTTAGTCCATTTAAAGCGGCAAGCGTATGTTATTGGACGAACATTCCTTCTTTTTGGTGAAAACCTTTAAAACTGGTGTCTACGTATTGTAGTTATCTATTGAGAAATTGTAAGTATGCTAAAGTAGCTGCCATCGGCCATGTTGAATGCCATCCTGTAATATCTTGCCTCCACTGTAAATATCCACTCCACCAGCACATGTATAATGTATACATGTATCCATCTTTCCTCTGCAGAGTGTATAAACTACCAGTCGGGGAGTTTCAAGGCATGTTTCAAGAGGGGTAACACAAGGTCAAATGTATCAATTCCAGTCATGGAGCCTGATACATGTGGATATAGATGCTTCAGTCAGAGAATTACACCATGCAGTGGAAACGATATCGCAATATGTCCTCCTGTATATGGCCTCACCTTCATTGGAAGTGTTTTTAATGAAAGTAAATCAACTATACCTGTGTGTGTGTTTGAGTGTGTGTGTTTGTGTGTGTGTGTGTGTGTGTGTGTGTGTGTGTGTGTGTGTGTGTGTGTGTGTGTGTGTGTGTGTGTGTGTGTGTGTGTGTGTGTGTGTGTACTTGTGTGTGTGTGTACTTGTGTATGCACGTATGCAAATATTATGTGTGTGTGTGTGTGTACTTGTGTACGCACGTATGTGTGTGTGTGTGTGTGTGTGTACTTGTGTACGCACGTGTGTGTGTGTGTGTGTGTGTGTGTGTGTGTGTGTGTGTGTGTGTGTGTGTGTGTGTGTGTGTGTGTGTGTGTACTTGTGTACGCACGTGTGTGTGTGTGTGTGTGTGTGTGTGTGTGTGTGTGTGTGTGTGTGTGTGTGTGTACTTGTGTATGCACGTATGCACATATTATGTGTGTGTGTGTGTGTGTGTGTGTGTGTGTGTGTGTGTACTTGTGTGGGTGTGTACTTGTGTATGCACGTATGCACATATTATGTGTGTGTGTGTGTGTGTGTGTGTGTGTGTACTTGTGTGGGTGTGTACTTGTGTATGCACGTATGCACATATTATGTGTGTGTGTGTGTGTGTGTGTGTGTACTTGTGTACGCACGTATGTGTGTGTGTGTGTGTGTGTGTGTATGTGTAAAACCATATGTTAATATAAGATTATTATTTTGGTGTAAAATCATATAATAATATTATTATTTGATGTAATAATGTTAATATGACATACATTATTGTACTTTAGGTATTATAGTGTTTTACCGTACTCTTAATTATTGTCTATTTCCTGTTCAATTGTACTAATGTAGTACCATGGAGAGGAAGGAATGGACACACATGTTTTGAGAGGGAAATCAGCCTAGAAGATTGCAAATCGAACACTGAAGGTATGTATGTGATACCATTATGTACATCAATGTACTATCACACACACACGCACACACACGCACGCATGCACGCACACACACACACACACACACACACACACACACACACACACACACACACACACACACACACACACACACACATGTACACAGGGTAGGCCTAATGCATATATGATAGTGCTGGAAATGGGTGTAATTTCAAATTGATTATCTGTGTATATTAATAATCATCTTATTTTCAGTGGGGAATCACTTAGCTATGAAGCTACTTTTCAGGACGCCCACTGATAAGTACATACATGATTTACAAACAAGCACAAATGACACTAATCAATGAAAATCAATTTGTTGGCAGTCATTATCTGGTTGGTGATAAGGGAACTGGAGAAAAATAGTGCCAGTCCGGGAGATCAAACCCATTGCATCCCATAATTTCTTTACAGTTTTCATTGTTGCAGGCCTTCTAGACACTCAGCACTCTCATCAAAGGCACAGTAACTGATTGATAGATCAATTAAGAACACTGGCTGTAATTAAGTGGGCATAACCGTAAACCACTCATCCTTTAGACATGATGTGGAGTCTTTAGATGGTAATCCAGTTTATAATTGCAGCTGGGTTCCAGTACTTAAGCGTTGTAACTGTGCTGTAATTGCCTATGCTTATGTAAGCATACGTACTTATGTAGTAGCAGAAGTGCATACTGACTGAAGTATATGTTATTGTATTTATGCTATACAGTGCTTTACTACAATTAGTATTTTAACTGCTTCCTGTAGTTGTTATTGCTACAATTCTGGACGTGATTCAGCCTTACGATTGCTACATCAGTTACAGAGTTTTAATCTGTAAAGTTATCCAAGGAGAACGTTTTCAGGTTGGCGGGACTGTTACCTTGAAGGTCCTCCCGGTGGGGGGTTGTTCCGATCCTGTGTTTGAATATGGGGAGGACTACCTCATTGGAGGATTCCACCGCCATGAAGGCTTGATAGTTAATGAAGCTAGTGAAGCTTTGATAGTTGAGGAAAAGGGATTTGTCCAGGGCTGTGCTGCCTATACCCCAAGGTTCTTGGACCAATGTAGGAGTCCATGATCAGCAGAAGTTGGACCTTGGAGGATATGAACTATTTGATATAGAACAACCACACTTAATCATAGGACTTAATGTAGTTGTGTGCTTCAGTATTATGATTAGGCCTTTCCTGTTTGGAGCAGTTTATTAGCGTCCAAACCATTGAATTTGCTGAATAATTGGCTATATTATAACACATTGACGTTCAACATGATCTAGTATTGTATACGATGGGTTCAAGTAGTTTGGGTACATACAACTATAATATTACACATATTATTCAATAGTTTGCCTTGCAATTGAGTGAACTGAGAGTTGCTTTATTATAAATTTTACATGCATCCAAATTTCAAATAATACAAGTCAGTTCAACAAGTACAATACAATTTTATGCTATATACAACATATATTATACAAACACACACATGTGCATATGCATAATAATTATTATAAGTATAATATTATATACACACATGCATGCACACACACAAAGACACTGTCACACACACACACACACACACACACACACACACACACACACACACACACACACACACACACACACACACACACACACACACACACACACACACATACACACACACACACACACACACACACACACACACACACACACACACACACACACACACACACACACATGCACGTGGATATACAAATATACACATGCACACACACAGTAGAAAACGTTAACTATTTTGTAATTACAGTACTTTAATTTCACTATTCTACAATAATATATCAATTCTCCTGGTGCAGGTGTTAACTGAATTCTATATATATAATTCGTACAATACCTCGTGATATTATGGAATTGTGTGATTTTAACTACAGACTGATACCTGTGTGTGGTTGTGCATATCATTGTATCCTAACTACCATAATACACAGCTATGCAGACCTATGTATATAGCCATAATACGTACATGCATTTACACATTTCTCTGATTTTGTTATCAATTATCTCTTAATAATCAAATATTGATCACAGTAATGATTTTGATTATAATAACTGCAGCTGAACACCAGTGGTACAATAGTAGATACCTAGCTAGTAATGGAAGTTTATACGAAGAGCGGTGCTTTGCTGGTAACATTAGTTGCAGAGAAGTGCAATAATCTGTAGTATTTTCTGCATACAGGAATAATAATATAAAAGAAGTAATATTACATTCATGCCCAAAACAGATAATCATGTACAAGTATATACACACCCAACAGTGTTGTGGTAATGATAATCAGTAATTGTAATGCACTGTAATTAATTACACGTTTCTAAGTAATCGTAATTTGATTGTACTTGACATTCCTTTGCTGGAATGATTGCAATGGTAGGTGATATCAGTCAAATTGCTTGTGTAATTGTGCATCAATTACATAATTACATCCAATTTCATTTACCATCTCTCCCATAAACAACAAACACTTATAAATGATGTAGATATGCTATGTATATTCTAGGCCTGACTGGGTAACCACTCAGCAAGTCTATATTTAGTACATCTGCATATTGTCAGGTGGAATGAAAGGAAATGCTAAAATTAAGGACCTCAAAACATTTGGCCCTACAATATGGTACATAGCTATTGCATGTCATTGTGGAAGTAATTGTAATGGTCATTTGTGATTGCTCAAAGTAGTTGTAATGGAAATTGATCACATGAAGCAGTGATTGTACTGGTAATGGCAATCGGTTCTTGAAATATCCAAGAAATTTTAATGGTATATAGTTGATTTCTTATAAGCTGAAATTACAACAACACTGGTATTTGCACAAACATACACAGACACACATATGCACTCCAATGTAAATATTAATAGATCAAGTAAAGCCTAATGTACTCCATTCATACACACCTTAAGGGCATGTGCAAGCTTCAATTTCTTCAACTACATGTTCCAGATCATCAGAGGAAAAATCAAGGATAACTTTGGTTGGGTCACCAACAATTCGCTCCAATTCTGTTCCGTTGATTTTATTCCCCACCCCAATACCGCTGATGCCTATTTCTTTTTGATTCAAGAGAGTCCTAGCCCTTGATAGACGCTGACCTTTATCATCAGTAGCACGGCCATCAGTGATAAGAATAATAATGTGTTTTGCATCGGGTCTCCCCTGACTCATGAACACATTGGCTGCTTCACGTAAGGCATTGATGGTCCTTGTACCTCTGAACTGTCGCAAACGTTTGATGGCTGCAATCTCGGCTAGAAGTGCTGTTTTGCTATATGAGTCATTCAGATGGGCCTCCAGGACAGCTCCATACCCATACACCAAAATACAAAACCTCACAGTCTGACCAACATCATCCACTCTCATCACTATATCGGAAGTAATGTTTCGGATTTGCTCAAACTCAGCATCATCAATGGTCTTGGAGTAGTCCAGGACGAAACAAATGTCCTTTTGGCAAACTGCATTTGGATAAAAATACAGGCCACATAAAACCACCCACCCACTATCTCGCATATGAGAATAGGCAGTACCACACCTCCCTGTACAAACATGACCACAATCTGGGACAAGCGTACACACATATGCACAAAATTGATATAAAACATGCATACAAATGTATTCCCAAATGATTCAGAACATAAAGTTCACTCTAAATGTGCACCAGGTGATCTATGAATTAGTATATGGACCACCAGGCTGTATGTCAGCTACATGTATCCTCTTAAATATTGAAATTTGAACATGCATTAGTTGACAGTAACATAAAACACACCACTGCAGTCTGCTCTGGTGTGGCCACGAGGACAGATACACCGTTCAATAGTTGTATCACATACTCCGCACACATGAAATGCTCATAAAAACAAGCACTCCTACATGGACACTCACTGCGCATTTGAAGGTTGTTCACAATTCTTTCAATCAAGAAATCGACCAATTGATCTAAAGTGGACAAGAATGTATTTTCACTCTTATTGCAAGCAATTTCTAGCAGTTGTTGGTTGATTTTATTTAGCTTCTCTGTTTTCTTGATTTGTGTTGCTACCCCAATTGCAATGACTGTTATGTTTTGATCTTTCACTCTTTCAATAGCTGTAGTAAGAATATCCCCTTCTCCAGATGTACCATCTGTAACTAAAATGATCAAGTTATTGGAATCGCTTCGACTATCATTCATAAACAGTCCGCGGCATTTGTCAAGAGCCTTGCTGGTCTTTGTACCACGGGGGTTTGCCACTCTGCTTAGTCCTTGGATAGCCGCTGCCAGACTGGCATTGTTTGTATAATCGTTGAAGCCAATGGGGCATTCAGGTTCTTTTCCAAAAGTGACCACAGCTACTTGAACCTGATTGTCTGAAGTACCCACATCCAGTTGTCCAGCGAATTGTCCCATTGTGCGAAACAGTTCAGACAAGGTGTCATCTTTGATACTATCAGAGGTATCAATGATGAGACAGATATCAACTGGCAAACAGAAACCTGTAATAATAACAATAAAAAGCAGCATTAACAATTATAACATATCTCATCTTTGACCAGGTAAAAACTCAATAATATATTATGCTGTCAGAAAGGCTTGCACTGCCATACTGGAATTATAGGCACACATGTAAACACGCACACAAGCACTCACACAAAGCACACACACTATATACATGGGGTCAACAATAACATACCTGATGGATGTGGATTATGCTGCCCAAACACAGACACCATCAGGAAAGCAGCAACTGGAGGAAACGAAATGGAGGGAATTATTCCACACAGGGCATAATGGTGCAAAAACTTATGGTAGTACATAGTAGTAATTCCACATTGTACACACATATAAAGGATTCAGGAGCATTTAAACCACAGTCTGGTGAAGAGAGTTCTTCATCTGATGATAATTCACATACTTACATACATATGTGAAATTTATATACTGCAACAGAAATTATGCAAAGCAATTCCTTCCCAGTCCCTTTTTGTGGTATATACAGATTCTGAACAATAATATATTAAGCCCATTGTCCAGTTTATCAATTCAATTCTCCATCATTCCCATCAATTTTCAATGGTGCAACTGGTTCATTTATAGCCTATTATCAGTCAAATAGTATACAGTGTTCGTGCTTAACAAATGATGCATACACACAAGTATGAATAAAGAGTCTCACCAAAAATGGAAGAAATCATTTTCCTCTGAATTTTTGCTATGTGCTTGGCAGTTGAGGAAGAAGAATTCGTTTAAATAACAGAGTGTCAAGCTTAGCCTTCAGTTCACAGTCTAGTAGGACACCCTTTCTTGCTGGTGAATCTCCAATGGCTGAGATGAACCCAGCAACTTATATACCCTCTGGATTTAGCCAGTGAGGTGCAGAGAAAAGATCACCCCACAATTCATCATGTGTACCACCCACACTGTACATCACCTGATTCACAAACATCACCTCATCAATTTATTCAACCCACCATATGCATCAACCATTACATGGAATACATACATACATACTGCTTATTTCGTTAAGAACAGAAAAACGTGTGGACTGCTAACACTGTACTTCATTATATAAGATCATAATAATATTAAGCAGTAATCAAATCAAAGGGAACCCACATAAAGATTGAGGTGAATGAAATTACTACATTATAATTATATTCATTACTTCAAGTTCAACTTGTTGACACAATTCATCACATCAAATCTTGAGCCTTGAGACTATACTTCACAAGACTCCAACCGATTGCACAGTGCAAAAATTACAAAGCAACTGTTATGATAACACAATAATTAGTAGTGTGACAGCTATACATAAAAGTTAGTCTAATAATCAAATTTTGATGGCTCTTAAGATGTGTTTTATCTTTAGACAGATAACGCATGTCACGATTTTTGTGACTCACTCACATTTGTTCAATCAATTTAGTTTAGTTGTGTGTACCTGAAGAAGCCCAAGTGGGCGAAACGTTGTACAATTGATAATTGTTTTTTGATGAAAAAATCGTGACATGCGTTATCTGTCCAAAGATAAAACATCGAATCTTAATCGATCCAGCATGTCGAATAATTTCTACGATCATTTGATGGTTCTTCTTGTCTTGTTCCCTATTGTTGGCAATGGGTGCAGGGAAAAATTAATATCCAATTCTGGGATTCGAACCTGAGTGAGGCCTCTTGTCAGCTCTCCAGCCACTACCACCCCGTACACACACATTATACTATAGCATCTGTTACCATAGAAACAGTACTATTATACTGCAATAATAATGTATAATGTATAAAGCACTAGCAATGGATTCTGTACCGGTTAAGACATGAGCATGAGGGCAGTACGACACACAAAATACTGAGTCCCGAGAGCGCAAAGCGCCTGAGGGTGAGTGTATTTTATTATGTCATACTGCCCTAGTGCCCATGTCTTAACCACTGAATTGTATTATAGTGCCAATTTACACATAATTGAACTGGTACACATGAAGCAACACACAAACATCATGTTTATTTAATTAGCATATGAATGATCTCAACCAAGTTTACACAATAAATGTAATATTACTTATTTGATTATTAAATCTGTTGTGTGAACTTGGTTGAGATCATTGAACCTGTATCACAGCATAGAAGATTACCTTCAGAACATGACAATGGTAGTAGACAGCTGGAAACTTTGAATCATGATCATTTAGTCAAAGACAATAATGGCATACATATACATTGCAATCTCATAAAAAGGCTCACATGGAAACTGTGGTAATTATTATAGGAGATAGGAAGGTCAATTCTCACAATTCTCATTCAGATTTATTATGAATATTGTGTGTACAACATTATAATTAAGTTAAAAAAATATTATATTATTATAATATTTTTATATAATATAACAATGCATATAATATGATCAATCATTGGAGATGAACAAAACAATATTGTTACACTATTGTATATAGTGGTGATTCACATATCATTGAACTGGTATACATGAAACAACACACAATGCACGAACATGATTATTTAATTAGCCTATGAATCATCTCAACTGAGTTTACACAACAAATGTGATATTATTTATTAGATTAGATTATTAAATCTGTTGTGTGAACTTGGTTGAGGTCATTGAACTTACGTATGTCACAGCATAGAAGATTACCTTCAGAACATGACAATGGTAGTAGACAGCTAGAAATTATGAATCGTTCAAACAAAGACAATTATGAAGCAGACCAGCATCAAGGTTC
This sequence comes from Chondrilla cf. caribensis, assembly GCA_964020155.1. NCBI lineage: Eukaryota > Metazoa > Porifera > Demospongiae > Chondrillida > Chondrillidae > Chondrilla > Chondrilla cf. caribensis. Next base: position 1,129,178 of record OZ026551.1, on the reverse strand, counting down.
ATCATGGGAACTTTGATGCTGGTTTGCTTCTGGATTGATTGTGGCCCCCTTTGTTTATCCAAGAAGCCACAGCCACGTTACCAAAAATGTCTTGTCTCACATTCTTTTTAAGGAGGATACCTCCAAAGGCACCTCAACTGCTGAAGACGACCCACAGGGTTGAAAGATCAAGATGAAGAACTCTCTTCCGATCAGACTGTGTTTCTAAATGCTCCTCAATCCAAACACAGTAGTTTCCCAACAACAGTTGGAAACTTTCGCAGTCAGAAACCCCATTCAAAATCATGGCAATTCAATTAGCCTATGAATGATCTCAACCAAGTTCACATAACAAATGTAATGTTACTAATTTGATTATTAAATCTGCTGTGTGAAATGGTTGATTGAGTTCATTGGACCTGAATCACAGCATAATATATAGAAGGTTACCTTCAGAACATAACAATGGCAGCAGACAGCTATAAATTTGAATTGTTCAAGCAATGACAATAATGACATACATATACATTGCAACCTCACGAAAAGGTTCACAAGGAATTGTGAAAATTATTATAGGAGATAAGAAGCTTAGGTCAATTCCTACAATTCTCATTCAGATTTATAATGTCAATGTTGTGTGTATATTGTATGCACATGACATTATTAATTTTGTAAAAATGTCATGACACTTCATTATAATATATTCCATACATAATGTGTCATCAATCAATGGAGATGCACAAAACAATATAATATTGTATATGATGGTAATTCACATATCATTGAACTGGTACACATGATATTGCAGCACACAAACATAGAATTATTATGTTTATTTAATTAGCCTATGAATGATCTCAACCAAGTTTACACAACAAATGTAATATTACTTATTTGATTATGAAATCAGTTGTGTGAACTTGGATGAGATCATCACACCTGTATCACATCAAAAATGGCTACTTTCATAACATGACAATGGCAGTTAGACAGCTATATTTTTGAATTGTTCAAGCAATGACAATAATGACATACATATACATTGCAATCTCATGAAAAGTTTCATATAGGAACTGTGAAAATTATTATAGGAGATAAGAAGCTTAGGTCAATTCCCACAATTCTCATTCAGATTTATAATGTCAATGTTGTGTGTATATTGTATGCACATGACATTATTAATTTTGTAAAAATGTCATGACACTTCATTATAATATTCCATACATAATGTGTCATCAATCAATGGAGATGCACAAAACAATATAATAATATAATTTTGTATATGATGGTAATTCACATATATCATTGAACTGGTACACATGATATTGCAGCACACAAACATACAATTATTATGTTTATTTAATTAGCCTATGAATGATCTCAACCAAGTTTACACAACAAATGTAATATTACTTATTTGATTATGAAATCAGTTGTGTGAACTTGGATGAGATCATCACACCTGTATCACATCAAAAATGGCTACTTTCATAACATGACAATGGCAGTTAGACAGCTATAAGTTCTGAATTGTTCAAACGAAGACAATAATGGCATACATTGCAACTGGATGAAAAGGTATTAGTTCGCATGGAAACTGTGATAATTATTATAGGAGATAGGGAGGTCATGTAATTCCCACAATTCTCATTCAGATTTATAAGAATGTGTGTATATTGTATGCGTATAACTGTTACATTTAATTTATTTAGTTTGTAAAAATATACGACAATGTGTAATCATTGCATGGAGAGGCACGAAACAATATTATTACCGTATAACCAGAAATATTGGCGGAAAGAATATTTGGCGGTTTGTCGAATTTTAGCTAGGGTATTGACGTTTTTTATTTTGGTGGATGGCAAGCCCAAGTTATAATAAGGTAGCTTGTCAGAATTCTGTTTCTTTCTTTTGAAGTGCTGATACATCGCCGTGAATACTCGACCCACACGGACGCACAGTTTCGGGATTACATCACTTTATTGTAACGTAATCCCGACGTTTTGCACGGGTGTTATTATTTTGACCAATATTATGTTGGCAGTAGTCGATCAAACCGCCAAAACACCAAAATAAAATGACTGCCAATATTTCCGGTTAGACGGTATACTATTGTATTCACATATCATTGAACTGGTACTACATACACATGAACAACATATGTACACAAATGCACAAACATGATTATTAAATTAGCATATGAATTATCTCAACCAAGTTTACACAACAAATTGATCATTGAATCTGATGTGTGAACTTGGTTGAGATCATCATACCTGTATCACATCAAAAATGGCTACTTTCCGAACATGGCAATAGCAGTAGACAGCTATAAGTTCTGAATTGTTCAAAGACAATAATAAAATACACTGACAATGCAACCTCATAAGAAGGTTAACATGGGAATTGTGATAATTATTAATGGAGATAGGAATGTAAATTCCCACAATTCTCATTCAGATTCATAATATGAATATTGTGTGTATAACTTTATTAATTTTATAAATATTATAATACTTCATCATAATATTCCATACATAATATAACAATGTATAATAAATCATCGGAGATGCACAAAACAATATCTTATAATTGCTTTTATTTCGACTTCCGGTATGTAACACTCGTCTGATAGATAGATTGATATATATATAATATGTGTTCCTAAGTATAACCATTATTATTATAATTTATATTGCGCGAAATAAAGATCGTCCATTTCGAACGCTGACTTGTGCTAGAATCCGTGCGCTGAAGCTCCGCCAAACGTACGTAGCATTATACACTTGTAAGTACATTTCAATATGAGTGTAATACACCTTGTGGTGATATCTCAGGTGATTTGACATCACGTTGCTGGTCACAAAGGGCTACCCAGTGTCTGTCCCAAACTCACCAACACAAATTCAGATGCATGCAAACCGTCTTGGGTGTGCTATGGGCCTCGTGGTGACAAGCCAAAAAATGTCAATTTTTATGCTTGTCACCACGACCTCTCCTGTGTGCACATAATGCATCATAGATCAAATACGAATGCACGGACACACTCCTGGAACTAATACGGTCCTTTTGATAACAAAAATGATAGGTTTTATTGCTGATCAAAAATTCTGCCAGGTGTCCATATGGCACATAGCATTATACATTTGTATATACATTTCAATATAAGTGTAATACGCCTTGTGGTGATAATTCAGGTGATTTGACATCACGTTGCTGGTCACCAAGGGCTGCCCAGTGTCTGTCCCAAACTCATCAACTCAATTTCGGATGCATGCAAACCATCTTGGGTGTGCTATGGGCCTCGTGGTGACAAGCCAAAAAATGTCAATTTTTATGCTTGTCACCACGGCCTCTCCTGTGTGCACATAATGCATCATAGATCCAATACAAATGCACGGACACACTCCTGGAAATAATACGGTCGTTTTGATAACAAAAATGATAGGTTTTGTCGCTGATCAAAAATTCTGCCAGGTGTCCATATGGCACATAGCATTATACATTTGTATGTACATTTCAATATAAGTGTAATACACCTTGTGGTGATAATTCAGGTGATTTGACACCACGTTGTTGGTCACCAAGGGCTGCCCAGTGTCTGTCCCAAACTCATCAACTCAATTTCGGATGCATGCAAACCGTCTTGGGTGTGCTATGGGCCTCGTGGTGACAAGCCAAAAAAATGTCAATTTTTATGCTTGTCACCACGGCCTCTCCTGTATAATATTATATGCACGTAATGCATCATAGATCTAATACGAATGCATACGCACGGACACACTTCTGGCACTAATACAGTCCTTTTGATAACAAAAATGATAGGTTTTGTTGGTGATTAAAATTCTGCCAGGTGTCCATATGGTACATACGTATTAACTTCAGTGAAGGTTCTTCTGAACTTAAGAAAGACCTCCAAGTAATTCGAGTGCGGGGATCGGCAGCCTCACGAGTTTTGAACTCGAATTACTGTTTATTATACTATTGCATATTATAATAATATTATGGTGGTAATTTCCATGCCATTGAACTGGTACACATGATATTGCAGCACACAAACATACAATTATTATGTTTATTTAATTAGCATATGAATGATCTCAACCAAGTTTACACAACAAATGTAATATTACTTATTTAATTATGAAATCAGTTGTGTGAACTTGGATGAGATCATCACACCTGTATCACATCAAAATGGCTACTTTCATAACATGACAATAGCAGGTATAAGGTCTGAATTGTTCAACCAAAGACAAGAATGACATACACTGCAACCGGTATACAGTAAAGGTATACAGTACATGTAGTTCACATGGGAACTGTTCTTACAGCCAATTTTCAAAAAAAATTGTCGTGACTGAATGAAAGCATTGGATTAATTTGGAAAATTTACATACATACATAAAACATTATTACAACTGTCACGTACGTATCTCTGTAGTAATTGCTTACATAATTTTGATATAATGCACCATGTTAATCATGATCAGCCAATATGTACAATTTTATGCAATGCATTCTTCAGATCATTGATTTAATAAAGGTAGAGGATAATGCTGGACAATTGCAAACTATAAATTACATATAAGAGAACCGAACCAGGCACAAAAATATAGAGTGGAACAGATCTAGAATGTCTGACATAGAGTTCAACGAGAGTAAGTGTTCTACACATTGTAGAAACTTTCAACAACACTGCTACTAATGGAAGTAGAATCACTGTTGTGTTGTATGCCTATATCGTGTTACTAAGAGATCCAACTGAAAGTCATGACATAGATAGTCTTCTAGCAGGGATTTCGGCAATGTAGCTATAGGATAGATGACCTTTCTAAGTGTAAAATACTCATTTAGTATACATTTCACTAATATGTACAGCACAACTTGCTCATAATTATTAGTATACGTATATAAGTATGCATACATACCCTGAAGATTACACCACATTTTATCAGAGGTACTATAATAGCTACGTACATATATATATATATATATATATATATATATATATATACGTATCTATATCATTAGAACATGGTATTATATATATAGCTACATATGTATATAGTAAGTATATAGTAAGGAACTGATCTATATTCAATCTAGACACTGTCAGGGAAGTCATTATTACATATTATATAATATTATCATTATTTAAGCAAGTGACAATTGCAGCCTGTATAATAATATGCTAATTTTACTTAATGCTGTCCAACTATTATTATTATTATGACATTGTATTATAATTATACAATAAAAATTAGTAATATATATAATAATATCCTAATATTGGTTATTTGCTCATGATGAATATTATTGCCAGAAAGATTATAATCTTTCCGGCAATATTATTATCTATATAATTATATAATACATTATATATCTGGCAATATTATAGCTATATATATGATACCATTTTCATCTCCTTATGTGGCCTGTAAGCATAGCTATAGCTATGTATATTCGGAGATATATCTTCTCAATGTATGGGGGAGTATAGGAGAAATAAATGCACCTTTTTGTGTCATGTGGACACAAGGGAGAATTCTTGATCGGCAGCCCAATGTATCTTGTATGATATCAGCAGGACTGTCACACTACCAGGAGTTTGTCAATACATCCGTATTTGTTTTGTTAAGTTTGATATGGACACTAGACCCTAATCCTTACCATAACACTTATCTTAACCCTAATTCTAGATGAATGTTTAATCACTGACCAAACGTATTTTGTTTGATATCACAAGGACTGCACTACTACCAGGAGTGTGTCCATGCATCCATATTTGAGCTATGATGCATCATGTGGAGACTGGAGGGGCTGTGGTGACCAGCAATAAAATTTGACATTTTTGCTGGTCACCACAAGGCCTATAGCACACCCGTGCGCCTGTATTCAAATGTGTGTTAATAAATTTGATATGAATGCTGGTCATCTCATGATGATCAGCAACAGAATGTAAAATACCCGATTGATCTGCACAAGGTGTAGTGTACTTATACTGGAATGTACATACAAACGTATATATGCAATATTATATGTACCATAATATGGACATCAGGGAGAAATTTCGGTCCACGTCAAAACCTATCATTTTTGTTATCAGAAGGATCATATTAGTTCCAGGAGTGTGTCCGTGCATTCGTATTAGATCTATGATGCATTATGTGCACACAGGAGAGGCCGTGGTGACAAACATAAAAATTGACATTTTTTGCTTGTCACCACGAGGCCCATAGCACACTCAGGACAGTTTGTATGTATCCCAAATTGTGTTGGTGAGTTTGGCACGGACACTGGACAGCCCTTTGTGATCAGCAACGTGATGTCAAATCACCTGAGTTATCACCACAAGGCATATTGCACATATAGTGAAATGTACATACTAATGTATAATACTATGTGCCATATGGACACCTGAGAGAATTTTCATCAGCAACAAAACCTATCATTTTTGCTATTAATTGGACCGTATTAGTTCCAGGAGTGTGTCCGTGCATTCGTATTTGATCTATGATGCATTATGTGCACACAGGAGAGGCCGTGGTGACAAGCATAAAAATTGACATTTTTTGGCTTGTCACCACGAGGTCCATAGCACACCCAAAGCGGTATGCATGCATCCGAAATTGTGTTGGTGAGTTTGGGACAGGTACTTGGCAGCCCTTGGTGACCAGCAACGGGATGTCAAATCACCTGAGTTATCACCACAAGGCGTATTACACCTATATTGAAATGTACATACAAATTTATAGTGCTATGTGTCATATGGACACCTGAGAGAATTTTCATCAGCAACAAAACCTATCATTTTTGTTATCAAAAGGACCGTATTAGTTCCAGGAGTGTGTCCGTGCATTCGTATTTGATCTATGATGCATTATGTGCACACAGGAGAGGTCGTGGTGACAAGCATAAAAATTGACATTTTTTGGCTTGTCACCACGAGGCCCATAGCACACCCAAAACGGTTTGCATGCATCCGAAATTGTGTTGGTGAGTTTGGGACAGGTACTTGGCAGCCCTTGGTGACCAGCAACGTGATGTCAAATCACCTGAGTTATCACCACAAGGCGTATTACACCTATATTGAAATGTACATACAAATTTATAGTTCTATGTGTCATATGGACACCTGAGAATTTTCATCAGCAACAAAACCTATCATTTTTGTTATCAAAAGGACTGTATTAGTTCCAGGAGTGTGTCCGTGCATTCTTATTAAATCTATGATGCATTATGTGCACACAGGAGAGGTCGTGGTGACAAGCATAAAAATTGACATTTTTGGCTTGTCACCACGAGGCCCATAGCACACCCAAAACGGTTTGCATGCATCCGAAATTGTGTTGGTGAGTTTGGGACAGGTACTGGGCAGCCCTTGGTGACCAGCAACGGGATGTCAAATCACCTGAGTTATCACCACAAGGCGTATTACACTCATATTGAAATGTACATACAAATTTATAGTGCTATGTGTCATATGGACACCTGAGAGAATTTTCATCAGCAACAAAACCTATCATTTTTGTTATCAAAAGGACCGTATTAGTTCCAGGAGTGTGTCCGTGCATTCTTATTAAATCTATGATGCATTATGTGCACACAGGAGAGGTCGTGGTGACAAGCATAAAAATTGACATTTTTTGGCTTGTCACCACGAGGCCCATAGCACACCCAAAACGGTTTGCATGCATCCGAAATTGTATTGGTGAGTTTGGGACAGGTACTTGGCAGCCCTTGGTGACCAGCAACGGGATGTCAAATCACCTGAGTTATCACCACAAGGCGTAATACACCTATATTGAAATGTACATACAAATTTATAGTGCTATGTGTCATATGGACACCTGAGAGAATTTTCATCAGCAACAAAACCTATCATTTTTGCTATCAAAAGGACCGTATTAGTTCCAGGAGTGTGTCCGTGCATTTGTATTAGATCTATGATGCATTATGTGCACACAGGAGAGGTCGTGGTGACAAGCATAAAAATTGACATTTTTTGGCTTGTCACCACGAGGCCCATAGCACACCCAAAACGGTTTGCATGCATCCGAAATTGTGTTGGTGAGTTTGGGACAGGTACTGGGCAGCCCTTGGTGACCAGCAACGTGATGTCAAATCACCTGAGTTATCACCACAAGGCGTATTACGCTTGTATTGGAATCTCCCATACATTGAAAAAATATTAAGCACCTCTGAATGTAGCTGGGTTTACAGGCCACCTATTGAGGTGGGAATTGTTTTAGAAGTTATTTCTTGTTCCCAGCTAGGTCTGTCTTAAGTATCAAGTTGATACGCCCCCTCCACCATGAGTTATGCAAAAAGGTGCTTAGCATTTTCTCCCCTATACTTTTCCATACATTGAAATAAGATTAAGCACCTCTGAATGTAGCTGGAATTGCAGGCCACCTATTGAGATGGGAATTGCTTCAGAAGTTAGTTCATGTTCTCAGCTAGGTCTGTCCACTATAGGTGGGCCCTAACACTAACTACATCCGGAGGATTTTTTAATGTATGGGAGAGTATGGGAGTAAAACAACACTAAGCACCTTTTTGTATAGCTCATGGGAGAGGTGGTATGTCAACCTGATAATTTGACCAGACTTATCTGGGTACCTATACTAACTTAGTCATGAAACATTTTCCATCTTCGTATGTGGACCTTAACTCTCGATACATTTGGAGGTGCTTAATGTTTTTCCAATATATGGGAGAGTATAGAAGAAAAATCGCTAAATAAGCACCTTTTTGTATAGCTCATGAGAGAGGGGGTGTGTCAACCTGGTATTTTTACTTGATCTAGCTGGGTACGTATGCTAACATATGAAGCAATTCCCATCTCCTTGTGTGGCCCATAACTCTTGCTACATTCGGAGGTGCTACTATTTTTTTAATGTATGGGAGAGTGTAGAAGAAAATAACGTCAAGCAACTTTTGTATAGTTCATGGGAGAGGGGGCGTGTCAACATGATATTTTATGGAGACCTAGTTGTGGACCTATACTAACTTATGAAACAATTTTCATCTCCGTAGGTGTTCCCTAACCTTAACTACATCCGGAGGTGCTTATTACCTTTTTAATGTATGGGAAGGTATATGATCAAAAAATATTAACCACTTTTTTTGCGTAGCTCATGGGAGAGGGAGCGTGTCAACATGATATTTTATGGAGACCTAGCTGTGGTCCTATACTAACTTATGAACCAATTTTCGTCTCAGTAGGTGGTCCATAACCGTATCTACATCCGGAGGTGCTTAATACCTTTTTAATGTATGGGAAGGTATATGATCAAAAAATATTAACCACTTTTTTTGCGTAGCTCATGGTAGAGGGGGCGTGTCAACATGATATTTTATGGAGACCTAGCTGTGGTCCTATACTAACTTATGAACCAATTTTCGTCTCAGTAGGTGGTCCATAACCGTATCTACATCCGGAGGTGCTTAATAACTTTTTAATGTATGGAGAGATATAGGATAAAAAAACTTTAAGCACCTTTTCGCATAGCTCATGGGAGAAGGGGCGTATCAATGTGATATTTTATGGAGACCTAGCTGTGGACCTATACTAACTTATGAAACAATTTTCGTCTCAGTAGGTGGTCCCTAACCTTAACTACATACTGAGGAGCTTAATACCATTTTAATGTATGGGAAGGTATATGATCAAAAAATATTAAGCACCTTTTTGCGTAACTCATGGGAGAGGGGGCGTGTCAACATGATATTTTATGGAGACCTAGCTGTGGACCCATACTAACTTATGAAACAATTTTCGTCTCCATAGGTGGTCCATAACCGTATCTACATCCGGAGGTGCTTAATAACTTTTAATGTATGGAGAGATATAGGAAAGAAAAAACTTTAAGCACCTTTTTGCGTAGCTCATGGGAGAGGGGGCGTGTCAACATGATATTTTATGGAGACATAGCTGTGGACCTATACTAACTTATGAAACAATTTTCGTCTCCTTAGGTCGTCCCTAACCCTAACTACATCCGGAGGTGCTTAATACCTTTTTAATGTATGGGAAGATATATGATCAAATAATATTAAGCACCTATTTGCGTAACTCATGGGAGAGGGGGCGTGTCAACATGATATTTTATGGAGACCTAGCTGTGGACCTATACTAACTTATGAAACAATTTTTGTCTCCATAGGTGGTCCCTAACCTTAACTACACAGGAGGTGCTTAATACCTTTTTAATGTATGGGAAGGTATATGATCAAAAAGTATTAAGCACCTTTATACGTAGCTCATGGTAGAGGGGGCGTGTCAACATGATATTTTATGGAGACCTAGCTGTGGACCTATACTAACTTATGAAACAATTTTCGTCTCCATAGGTGGTCCCTAACCTTAACTACATCCGGAGGTGCTTAATACCTTTTTAATGTATGGGAAGGTATATGATCAAAAAATATTAAGCACCTTTTTGTGTAGCTCATGGGAGAGGTGGCGTGTCAACATGATATTTTATGAAGACATAGCTGTGGACCTATACTAACTTATGAAACAATTTTCGTCTCCATAGGTGGTCTCTAACCCTAACTACATCCGGAGGTGCTTAATACCTTTTTAATGTATGGGAAGGTATATGATCAAAAAGTATTAAGCACCTTTATACGTAGCTCATGGTAGAGGGGGCGTGTCAACATGATATTTTATGGAGACCTAGCTGTGGACCTATACTAACTTATGAAACAATTTTCGTCTCCATAGGTGGTCCCTAACCTTAACTACATCCGGAGGTGCTTAATACCTTTTTAATGTATGGGAAGGTATATGATCAAAAAATATTAAGCACCTTTTTGCGTAGCTCATGGGAGAGGGGGCGTGTCAACATGATATTTTATGGAGACATAGCTGTGGACCTATACTAACTTATGAAACAATTTTCGTCTCCATAGGTGGTCCCTAACCTTAACTACATCCGGAGGTGCTTAATATTTGAAATAGCCACTTCTAGCTATAGTATAGGGAAAGAGGCTATGCACCTTTTTTTATAGCTCATTGGACAGGAGGCATGTCAACATGAAATTTAGCTGGGGACATGAACTATCATATTATGTAACAATTTCCATCATATATAGGTATATTAATTTTTATAGAATTCGAATCTTCCTTGAGTTTGTAATAATAATATCCGAACATATTATTATGCATAATTATAATAATAACTTTATTATTATGTAACAATACATAATTATTATTATAATATTATTAATACAAGATAATTATAACATAGTGATAAAAGTACAAAAATACTAACACTTCCACATTTGTACATAACTACATACAGTACATATTAATATATTACCATTATAACATTTTTACGTATGTTAAAATGTCAAAATTGGCATACATAAATTCATGTACCGGGACAATGTGTACAAAATGTACATAACATACAATATTAATACATTTAGACAACTGTAGAAGCACATAATAATACCAGGGGGCTAAAAGTCTTTTTGTTGCCAAGTTAAAACGATGATGTGTAGTCAAAATACAACTATACTAATGATGAGTGTAGTACACAAACTAACAATTATAGGACTTGTTTGGACAAAGTAATACAGAATATTCTGTATGTCTCAATACAAAATTATATGGATAACTACAAGGTGTCTATCCATATTAAAGATATTACATAGATACATACATTGTATTATGTCTTGGGTATGGTATGTAGGCATGACTAAAATGGATGAAAGAGCTCGTAGCATTAAGATGCGTTCTTCACTAGACGATAAATGCGATGTTTTGATCCGCTCCTTTCAGCAGACACCTCAAAGATGTAAGCTAGACAAAGTAGCACCTCCTGAGTCTCACGATTCGTCACAACCTGCAGTCCAAAACAAGAAGAATAGTAACTAAAGTCCAACTTTGTGAATTTGTACAGAGTAACCTCCAAGATCAGACTTTTTCGAAACCACATCTTTACAATCTGACTACATTCTGAGGTACATATATCATGATGATTGTAGACCATGTCATAATACCTCCATAATCCGACATGACATTGGTTAATAACTAACATATACAAAATTCCTGTTCACATTCTATTTACACATTGTTGTGTTATTACACATGTGCAGGATGAGGAGTTCTCCTAGGAAAAGCAGTCTTGCATTGCTACAACTCACTACAACTCACATTCAGGATGATCGCAAAATGCAGATATATAAACAAGTATGTATGTATGTATGTACTTGTGTACAGATATAAAAGGAAAAATTCCGTGAAAAGAACATACAGACATACATAAACACCCACATGAGTATGCATGTACACGAGTGTGAACATCACATACAGACACAAATTTTGGTGCGCACATACATACATATGCAAGAATACACAAACAACAAATGATAAGACACTGGTACAAACATACAAATACAACAAGAGCACACAAACAACAACAATAACAAGACACAGGTACAAACATACAAATACAACAAGAGCTCCCACCTGTAAAATGGTGAAATTGTCCAACACACTGTTCATCATGAACTTCTCTGGGAGGTGTTTCAGACGATGGATGAAACTGATCATGTATTCACACATTGGAGATCTGTTGATTCTGTACACAAACCGCCCACCATCATATCTGGAGTATTCGGTCTATAACAGGAAAGCATAGCAAATATCCACTCATAAAAACATACACACGAGATCAGTTGTGTGAAACCGATATGCTACACCACCCTCAAACTAAACAGCCCTAACAGTGCTAAATTATTCAGCAATGCTACAAATAGAGAACTCGGAGATCAGCTGTGGGGAACCAGTATGCTACCCCACCCTCAAACTAAACAGCCCTAACAGTGTTAAATTATTCAGCAATGATACAAAACAGAGAGCCGTGAAATCCATTCAAAGTTCAAAGTTTTCATCAAAGCAATCTTTTTCGCCCCTTTCAGGCTGAACTGAACCACTACGGCAGGAGGTGAATGTAGATTGACAGTTTCTGATCCACAAACACAAAACAAACAGTACACAAGCACAAAACAACAACAAACAAATGAAAGAAAACAAAAATTATAAACAGCTCAAATGCTCACTTCAACTTTTTCCACCACCTGCTTTCCGAAAGAGCAAACTTTGGTAGAACACGTGATGGTGACATTCTCTGTAGTCTCAAACCTTCAAGAAGGTCAGAGCAAGGAAGTAAAGAACAGGTGTACTGGCAAACACATACACACATGCACACACACACACACACACACACACACACACACACACACACACACACGAACATACACACACACACACACACACACACACACACACACACACACACACACACACACACACACACACTAACACACACACACACACACACACACACACACACACACACACACACATACACACACACACACACTAATACACAGCATAAACAATGATAAAACAAAGAATAAACAACTTACAAAAACATCACATTATACACACACCTACAACACAAAGTACCACACACAATGTACAACATACTACACACACAGCTACAAAAACAAAGAACGTACTACAATACACAACATACGTACAACACACTAGATACACAATGGACACTTACTGGCTAGTCACACCATAGAAGGCACTTTGATCGTCCAACAGTGGAGAATTCAAGTCAGCCTACAAGCGAAACAAGAATAATTGACCAGTTTATACATTTCAAGCCATTTTAAAGGTAGTCCATGATGGCATTACATCAGGACTATATGTGGGGCTTTGAAAATAAGCAAGCTAGCATTTCCTGCCTGTGTAACCCGTCTTTTGAAATCCCATACAAAGCCTGGATGTATCACATACCCACACGGAGGGACTGTCAAATCTGATGCTGCTTCTATGATAGATCATCTCTGTAATTTGTCCAAACTATGAGTCATAACATATACATTGAATACTCGTTAATTCATCGCAATTTGTTTTCGAAGGATATGGTGGATTAGGGAGTTTGGCGGATTAACTGGATATTCATTGGTATTGTACATTATATTGGTACTCGGAAATTGTTTCGCTATATCACTATATAGTCTTGAAACTCCACAATCTGACAATCGTTGCAATTGTACAATTAGACTCAAACAGATTTCATTACAACCTCTACGTTGATCACATATGTATGTAGTATGCATAAACGTGCACATGTACAGTAAATACGTACACACATACAGTAAACATGTATGCATGTACAGTAAACATACAGGCATGTGCTACAACTAACCCAGAACTTCACCAAGAAGAACCTAGCTTGTGGTCCTTTCTCAAATAGTTCCTTCAAGCCTCCACTTTTCTCAGGGAACTTGTCGGCAATATGTCTCAGCTCAACCGTTTCCAGTTGGGTTCCCTGTTTGAAGAAGTCCTCATTTGGGCTGATACTGACAAATACGTGTCTCTGAGACTGTTGGTAAGGGAGACAGTAGTACGTACATTACAGTATAGTACAGCAAAGATCAGTGTAGCACAGTACATACTTAGATACAAATGTATATACATATAACCCTACAAGTATGTATGCACAGTACATACGTACGTATGGTACGGATCACAGAAAAGGTAACGTTTTTTTCGGTTACCCGTAATCAGTTAACCGTTAGAACTAATGCAATATACGTTAAAGGTTAATCTGTTAATCCGGTGACCAGTAACATGTTAATGTACATATGATGTCACTTGTTATGTCTAGAACGAGTGGAAGGGTACTCGAGTTTTTGATCATGGTTCCTTTAGCAATAACTCTGCGAGATACGTACGTACGCATGTCATCTAAAAACAATCACTCGAACTAACTACCTCTTCGAAATATGCCATTCTAGGTAGACTCTACTTGAATGAAAACAGGTTATCTGTTGATCCGTTAACGGTTACTGGTTTACCTGTTGAAGGCTAAGAGTTCACCCATTAACAGAGAGCAGACGAATTTCATCAGTTAACCGTTAGCACTCAACGGTTCACCGTTACACTTTCCATTAACCGTACTGTAGGTACGTACATATGTATGCACACATACGTATATGCTACAAACACGAACATATATGTACCTACACACACACACACACACACACACACACACACACACACACACACACACACACACACACACACAAACACACACACAACTACGTACAACTACTAGGCACTGGAGCAGGTACTATGTACAGTACGGATCACAGACAACTATACGATATTCCCAAAAACTGTTGGGTCGCGGAAAGCAGTTCTAAAGAGTTCCATAGGGTTCAAATCAGGACTTTCTGATGGCATCTCCAAAGACCTCGTATATTATTTTTCTTGAAAAATCTTTTCGATTTGACGTAGATCGTTACTTTGGGCATGGCACACGTGCTTATCATTTACAGTTAACACTTTTCTGTTAACAGTTAATGGATAACCAGTAACTTATAACTGGTTAACGTACAGTCTTACAGTCTGTATCGTAAGCACATACGTACGTATGTACGTACATAAGCACGTATATATATATACCTAAACATAAACACACATGCATGTACGTACTCACATGTATACATAGGTACTAGTTCAAGCTCCGTAACAACAGAGGAAAAACTCACCGAATCGGCATTTTCTCCAGCTCCTTGCTTCTCCACGAATGCTGTAAACTCCATCATCTTCAGAGGCTGTGCAAATTGGAACACAAACACACTCTGTACACACTTCTGATTAGTACACACTCCTGGTTAGCACACACTCCTGGTTAGCACACACTCCTGGTTAGCACACACTCCTGGTTAGTACACACTCCTGGTTAGTACACACTTCTGATTAGTACACACTCCTGGTTAGTACACACTCCTGGTTAGTACACACTTCTGATTAGTACACACTCCTGGTTAGTACACGCTCCTGGTTAGCACACACTCCCAGTTAGTATTATCACATCTGTTGGATAACTACTCTGTCTAATAAAGTGGGAGTGGTTTGTGGTTATACCCACTTAATTACTCAGTTAATAATTGATTAATCAATTGGTTACTGCGCACTGATAATCGATTAGAAAATTATAGCTGATTCCCAACACAAGTACGTATCTACCAAACAAGTTGAATTACAAATTATGCAACTACAGACATGTTAGATCTGTGTTACTAACCAGGTTAGTTATGACTGTTCCCTTGGCTGCGCTGTTTTGAAGGTTCTCTGCAACTTGAGGGACACTTGGGTTCTGTGTGTGTGGGGGGGGGAGGGGGGGGATGTAGCTTATGAAAGTAGCAATCATCAGACAGTATTGCGCGCACACAGACACACACACACACACCGAGACACACACACACACACGCACACACACACACACACACACACACACACACACACAGACACACACACACACACACACACACACTCACACACACACACACACACCGAGACACACACACACACACACACACAGACACACACACACACACACGCACACACACACACACACACACACACACACACACACACACACACACACACACACACACAATCATTACAGTCACCCACACACAAACAGGAAGTTAACCAGGTGTACAAGAATGCTGTGTATCAGGTATCAGGAATCTTATTTAACTGGGGAACCAATAGCCACCCGCTACCACAACAGAACAATTGTGATGACTATTAAGTGTGCGTATGATGATAAAGTCTAGTGCAGTAGGTAAGATTTCTGATACGTGCTCTTTGGCAGCTGCGTCATTTGTAGTGCTTGCGGTTAAAAGTGAAATCCAACACCGCTGGTCAACCATCCCACCTGTGATCACGGTCACAGGTGGAGAGATCATCAAATACGTACGTATATACGCATACGTATGTATGTATATACGTACATACGTGCATACCTACACATACATACGTACGCATTATAGGCATACTAAAAACATATGTATGCGAACATTTATACACATCCGCATACACACGCAATTGTATGCAAGCATACACATACATATGCATATACGCATGTGTATATACACATACTTATGTATGCGGAGATACATTTATGCATAATATTATATACTTATGTACACATCATGTATACAAACCTATACATATGCATACGTACATATGTATGCACATTAGCATAATACGTATATACCAATAAATATACTAGTGCTGGGGGCGATTAATCAATCGATATTCATTTTAAATCTGATTATTGTTAATAGTGCAAGCAAATCGATTAATCACAGGAAGCAATTAAGTGAGTAGAACAGGAAGCCACCTCCACCTTATTACCCCAAACCTTCACTCCATGGGTTCAATTTCGTACTTCAAGAGTACCTGAATTGTGAAAAGGGCTCTGTGGACTTCACTCCATGTCTATTGGATGACTACTTAGTCAAATAAAATGGGAGTGGTTTCCAAGTACGCCCACTTAATTACTTCCGGGAATAAATTAATCAATCGGTTACTGTGTACTGATTATTGATTGAAAATTTCAGCCGATTCCCAGCCCTAAAATATACACATATACAAGTAAGCAAACCTACATACTCACACGCATACATACGCAGATACGTACACACATAATATGTGTATACAAACATACACATTAACATAGATACACACTTATGTACGTATATGCATACACACACATTTGCACGTGCTACGCATGTGAAAAGACTGAAATGAAACATTTTACAAACTGTCACCAAAAACAAAGAAATGCGATTGAAAGCCAAAGAATGACAGTGAAAGAAACACACCTTGCAGTATAAACACACACGTACGAATGCAAAACACACACACACACACACACACACACAAATTACACACACACACACACACACAACTCACAACTTACACACACACACACACACACACACACACACACACACACACACACACACACACACACACACACACATGCACACACCACAAAGGCTCCAGAACTGACAGGCTCGAAAGTTGTTGAAGTTGGGGTTACAATAATGGGAGCTCCGGAGGGTGGGAATGGGAAGTAGGTGGGGCCATGAGCAAGGAGTCCACTGGTGGGCACACCTTGCGGCTGCTGCCATAGTTGCTGCGGAGAGTAGAGAGGCAGGACAGGTAGTGAAACAGAGCAGGTGGTGAGACTGAGCAGGTGGTGAGACTGAGCAGGTATTGAGACTGAGCAGGTGGTGAGACTGAGCAGGTATTGAGACAGTGCAGGTGGTGAGACAGAGCAGGTGGTGAGACTGAGCAGGTGGTGAGACAGAGCAGGTGGTGAGACAGAGCAGGTGGTGAGACAGAGCAGGTGGTGAGACTGAGCAGGTATTGAGACAGAGCAGGTATTGAGACAGAGCAGGTGGTGAGACAGAGCAGATGGTGAGACAGTGCAGGTGGTGAGACAGAGCAGGTATTGAGAATGAGCAGGTGGTGAGACAGTGCAGGTATTGAGACTGAGCAGGTATTGAGACTGAGCAGGTGGTACACAATTGTGGAGTAACACATCATAAAACACATGGTGAACCTCTCAAAACAAAATACTTTTGGGACCAGCTATAATGCTCAGTTTAAAAGTGTTTGGATTAGTGACAATGTGGAGAATGAACTTGGTAAACATTACGTAGGTTAATTCATTTCTTCTTCCATATTTGGTACTAGTATTGATTACAGTGTAATTATGCTGGAGCTTTGCAATCACACACACACACACACACACACACACACACACACACGCACACACACACACACACACACACAGAGAGAGACACACACACACACACACACACACACACGCACGCGCGCACGCACGCACACACACACACACACACACACACACACACACACACACACACACACACACACACCATATGCGGGGAGTTGCCAAGGTGCGGGCCCATCTCTTGTTTAACCAATACAGGAGTAGTGGGAGCATTAGGAGAGGTGAGCATGGCATGCATGGGGATGCCAGGTCCAGCTATGCCTGGTGTCCCAAGCACTGGAGGTCTCTGATGGAGGGCTAGGGAGGACACAATCTGGGCACTTGACATGTTTGCAAGAGCTCCCAAAGCCTTGTCCTTCATGTGCTGATCCTGAATACATGTGAGAGCAAAGAATAGTGAATGTAAGTGTGTGTGTGTGTGTGCGTGTGTGTGTGTGTGTGTGTGTGTGTGTGTGTGTGTGTGTGTGTGTGTGTGTGTCTGTGCGTGCGTGTGTGTGCATATGCATCTGTGTGTGTGTGTGTGTGTGTGTGTGTGTGTGTGTGTGTGTGTGTGTGTGTGTGTGTGTGTACGTGCGTGTGTGTGTCTGTGCGTGCGTGTGTGTGTCTGTGCGTACGTGTGTGTGCATATGCATCTGTGTGTGTGTGTGTGTGTGTGTGTGTGTGTGTGTGTGTGTGTGTGTGTGTGTGTGTGTGTGTGTGTGTGTGTGTGTGTGTGTGTGTGTGTGTGTGTGTGTGTGTGTGTGTGTGTGTGTGTGTGTGTGTGTGTGTGTGTGTGTGTGTGTGTGTGTGTGTGTGTGTGTGTGTGTGTGTGTGTCTGTACGTGCGTGTGTGTGTGTGTGTGTGCATATGTATCTGTGTGTCTGTGCATGTGTGTGTGTGTGTGTGCATATTATGTATCTCTCTCTCTCTCTCTCTCTCTCTCTCTCTCTCTCTCTCTCTCTCTCTCTCTCTCTCTGTGTGTGTGTGTGTGTGTGTGTGTGTGTGTGTGTGTGTGTGTGTGTGTGTGTGTGTGTGTGTATGTGTATGTATCTCTGTGTGAGAGTACATGGATATTAGTATACACACACCCCAACATATAACAAACAGTATTAATAAGTACACATGCACATATACGTACAATACTTAAGTGTGTGCCTATGTGTCTGCCCAGGTGTTGAGTAGCACGGAGACCCTTTCAAGTCTGTATCAACCTATTATCAATTATTGTTCTCAGTCGACCTCATCCAGACACACAGAAGTCACCCAACACAATGCCCTACCAACAGCACTTCACTTGTAGGCCAACCCCACTATCACAACGCTGGTCACGCAACCCAACATGGGAAGCCTAAAACATTCCCCTCTAAAGTTACACTGCACTCAAAGTGAATGCATTCTAGGGAGTTCAGTTGAACAGCTGTGGCTTCTGTTCACTCACACTTGAGTGGCTTCAAATACCACAGCGCATACCACATGACTGGATGGACTACCATAGCAACCCACACTGCATTCCATTGGCCAAAAGTGTCAACGCTCGATGA
>OZ026551.1:1074017-1104017 GCA_964020155.1 Chondrilla cf. caribensis | reverse complement strand
TGATCAGGAATCCAATTTGGAAGGAAGAGAAGAGAGGGGAAAAAAATACGGGCACACCACATACCGCGAATTCTCGTTAATCTGCCACTGCTGTATCCGCCAAACATTTAATCCACCACCATTACCCAGTATTAATATAATGTAGTAAGTACCCATGAATATCCAGTTATTCCACCATATTCTTTGAAAACGAATTGCTGCAGATTAACGAGTATTCACAGTAGTATCAACACTCCATAAGACCCTATCCTTGGTCTTGAGTGAGGCAAAGAACTTTGACTTTCAGACACCAAACAGTCTTGAAAGGGGCAACTTAGAGTTTGCAGACGTTCATCTTCCTAGTCTACAGGACTCACTACAGCCTGCAGACCTCTCACATGTAGGGGTAGGGTCAGGTTAGACAAGGTAGGCAGCCAACACCACAATGTATGCAGGACAGTGAACATGCGGAAAAAGTCTTTAGGTCGTCTGTGTGCACGCGCGCGTGTGTTTGTGTGTGCGTGTGAACATTCAGAAGAGGTTTTTCACTTAACATGCAATGAGACAATTGATGTTTAATGAGTTTTCACACGCATATAACACATAAAGTACAAGGTTGCTCCTGTGTAGTACATACAGATACATACGTACACACAGCTACATGCGAACTAAAATGTGCTTGGGTAGCATTGGAAAGCTCATTTACACAGGGGGGGGGGCAAACAGCTTTGATTCTAGGACCTCCTGGGGTGGATTTCTACTGTTTAAAAGTAAAACCTTCATCTCAACACCACCCACGATAAATCAAAACCATCGTTGTGTACACACACATATACGTGTGTACACACACAACCAACCACAGTGCAACCAGCATAGTGAGTATGTAGCTACATACGTACATAAAACACGCACAAAATCTGTAATTGGTACTTGTGCAGTAGGTACGTATGTATGTGGCAATTTTTGCATTTTGCACATAGTACGTATGGGCCAAGGTAGGTACTACCCATAAGTTACACTACAACACGCAAGTATGACCTAACACACACGAATAATGGCAGCGTTATTACAGCAGTTAGACTCTACTGGTCTGTCACAACCTTTGATAAGGCTGATAATTATGACAAATTACCCTAAAGGACCACACACAAGTGTACATGTGAACAAAGGGATACACACACCTGTTTCACTTAATGATACACGCTTGCACAAAGATACGTACATACACAATCAACGCAGCCTTAAGAATAAATTATGTATATAGGTGCGCGCACACACACACACACACATACACACACACACAGGCACACATACTCACTGACAAACATACACAGACACACACACACACACACACACACACACACACACACACACACACACACACACACACTGGCAAACATACGTACATGCATACACACACACACACACACATACGTACACACACACACACACACACACACACACACACACACACACACACACACACACAGTAATCAAGACATGACCAGCGAAAAGATTTCCATCCAGCAAGAGGGAAAAGTACATAGACACACCTCACAGAAAGTGTCAACTGTGTCAAACATGTAAGATATCAGACCAGTTTGACTGCAGTTGTGTATTTCGCATGATAATGACCAAGGATGGCTCAACATACACATACACAGGCAGTAATGATCAGCGAACATTGACAGGCACTTCACAATAGTACACACATTTGATCCAAATGAGTACACACACGGGTGGTTAAAGGTGGTTAAAGAAGAAAAACACAATGTGATCACAATAACAGTACACTGGCAATGTAATACAACCACATGAAGAGGAAGAAATGGCCAGAGCAGTGGTTATGGTAATAGAGATTCACTCTGAAGTAGCGGATGTATGAGTGGAGTCGAAAAGAAAAGCCCCCCCCCCCCCCCCCTCTCAGTGGGAAGGTACGTACTTGCAAAGTAATGTCTGTCTGTTCACAAGGACCAGAATCAACGGAGACAAGAACACAGTTCGAAACACACAGTTCGATACAAGGACCAAATGCATATAAACACTGGTTCGGAAACAGATGCAGAAAATACTACAATGTTACATTTGGTACCAAAGTGCACATGCAATTAATGCAAAAATCAAGCACGTTTAATTGTTAATTCAAATGTAATAAATTCAAAATCAACTGCAAAACAAATACGTATAACGGCTCACAGCATTCGGTTCTGATGGCTCTTCTTCGCGTGCAACCAGGGGGTTCATTGCAGAGTGTTTCTCTCGTCACTACAATTTCGATTATGATGATCGGGCCACACTTGATTTCTTGAATGGAGAGGACTGTCGAATCTGGAATAGGTCTCCGCGGGATCACACACTGTGGAAGAAGAAACACACAGGGTGAAACACGTCAGAATTTCAATCTTGTGACGGTAATTACAAAGAATGCAGGAGGGAAAATACTACTAATCAGAAACGCACTAGGCATGCAAGGGAAATCTCAGATCGCCACCTAAATCCAACACTACGCTACAATCGGAGGTCAGCACCGTTACTGACGAGGTAGCGACCATCGTGAAAAGCAGTTTGCTGATCGGAGCGTTTCTACAGCAAAAAAATTCTTCGTTCTTGCTCGAACAAGCAAGATTTTCCTCAAAGCAAACACAGTTTCGAGTCGATGGATCGTCGATACGCCCCCCACAGCTACCGTCGACCTTGGAGGCAACTCGAGACGATACCACGACCCTTCCTGCAACATCGCTACCGCGGACAAAGACATCAAAGAACATTCGACATTCGAGGGAGCTGCCTTCCAGAAAGAATCTATAAACAACGATCAACTTTACGAACAAACCGAAGTTTGTACAAGGTGTTACAAATACCTCGAATAGGTAGGAGTCGGAGAGGGAACGAAAGCCACTCGCGCTATCTGGCTAGAAAATGCTTTGAATGACAATCTTTCAACAAAACACAAATTCCTAAGGCACGGCAAATATCTCACCTGTTTGGTATAAAATAGCCGTCCCCTCTATTACGGCAACCACGGTCTATTACAAGAATGTGTAATATGGGGGCAGGGACAGTGTAATGCCCCGCCCACAACTTCCTAATACGGCATGATCAAAGATAAGCCGCGCCCATCGTTGCTAAATCTGGCAACGGTGTGCCTATTTTTAGTAGGATTGCGTCATATCGGGGTGGGCGCGGTGACGGTTTTCCGGAAAAGTGGACACACCCTCTGCCAACTATGAGAGAAGGATCGCATACTTCGCATACCTCAACCCCAGCGAGCTGTACATATTAACATATCTCAGATAGGCATTTAATACAGTACATACGTGTACGTACGAATACAATTCCACTCCTCTGCTTCGTATAGTACAGTAATTTCGTAGGCATGTGTGTTTTGAACCCCCTGTTGTGACAGCCTTCTGTTGAGTGAATGTCGTTGTTGCATTTTTGCATAACCGCTTTCGTCATTCCGTCGTCGCTCTCTCGCGTGCATTTTTCTCAATCAACCTTATCTCCCAGTCCTGCCAAGAAGGCCCTCAATGCAGCTGGAATGTTGACCGAAGTACTAAGTTCGAATTCGTTTCAGGCGTTGCTGTAAGGATGGGGACACCACACAGACCCTTTCGGGTCGTTGTCCTTGGTTCCACTGGCGCGGGGAAGACAGCACTGATACAACACCTGGTTTTTGGAAACCATGATATTTTCGCAAAAGTACGTGTTGATGTAAGAGGGTTTGTGATATCTGTCCCTTCCTTCGACTGCAGTGCCTCTAATAAGTAGCCATTTAATAAGGAAACCCGTTAAATGATAACATTAGCGACTTGCCACCATAATTGGCAATACAGTTATCAGATATCTCTGGAGTTACAGTAACCAGCCGCTATTTACCCTCGTTCCAACTGCCTTGTTAGACCTCATTAAGTCTAGGTGACTGATCATGAACGTGTTTTATCGCGCCGCATTCTTGTTCATTTTCTTTCTTCAATTTGAGCAAGTCTGTAAAAGTGTTTTTGTCACCATAATATTATTGCACTGGCTAAGTGTGTAGTCATTTCATGACACTAACATGGGTGTCCATCGTAATTACATGGTACGTACGTATGTACATATATGTATATATTCCAGTATACAGTACGTCAACCCCTGTATTTACATGTACGGTACATCAAATATTGTGTGTTTACATGTACAGTACGTCAACCCCTGCGTTCACATGTACAGTACGTCAACCGCTTTGTGTTCACATGTACAGTACGTCAACCGCTGTGTGTTCACATGTACAGTACGTCAACTGCTGTGTGTTCACATGTACAGTACATCAACTGCTGTGTGTTTACATGTACAGTACGTCAACCCCTGTGTTTACATGTACAGGAAGTCAACTGCTGTGTGTTCACATGTGCAGTACGTCAACTGATGTGTGTTCACATGTACAGTACGTCAAATATTGTGTGTTTACATGTACAGTACGTCAATGGTTGTGTGTTTACATGTACAGTGCGTCAGCTATTGTGTATTCATAGATATGTACAGTGCGTCAGCTATTGTGTGTTCACATGTACAGTACATCACCTATCATGTGTTCACATGTACAAACATCATGTATTATGTTTACATGTACAATGCACCAGCTGTTACATGTGTTTCATATACAGTACAGATGACCACAGTACATATTCACATGTACAATGTCATATGTTAGACTATAATACGTACATTATCTTGTCACATCTTGACGTTATACAAAGTACAGACTAAGCATGCATGTACGTATACTTTATTATTATACTATTGAACTTGTTTGGTGAGTACATTTGCTGAAGTACCTACTATTGCCGTTGTAACAGGAGCAGAAGCCGTCTGAATCGGACGTGTATGAGATTTGTGTCACGACAGAGAGAGGATATATGGAGAAACTACAGGTGTTCGACACTCCGGGACATGTTGGTGAAAGTTTGTCATTGTGTTGTGTTGTGTCTGGATTAGTCCATTGAGGCAGACCTCTTCACAACACAGCACTTTTCTTAACGACAGTTTCTTTGTGACAACATATCCTGTGGGTACACACATATCTACACCCACAGTAATTGTATTAGCTGTGACAGCAATCTGGTTAGAATGATATGGAAGGAACCAAGGGTGATGTTGTAAAGAGATCTGACTGTATACTATTGTATAGGAGCACTACCAAGGGTGGTGTTGTGAAGAGGTCTGACTGTATACTAGTGTATGGGAGCACTACCAAGGGTGATGCTGTAAAGAGGTCTGACTGTATACTAGTGTATGGGAGCACTACCAAGGGTGGTGTTGTGAAGAGGTCTGACTGTATACTAGTGTATGGGAGCACTACCAAGGGTGATGTTGTAAAGAGATCTGACTGTATACTAGTGTATGGGAGCACTACCAAGGGTGGTGTTGTAAAGAGGTCTGACTGTATACTAGTGTATGGGAGCACTACCAAGGGTGATGTTGTGAAGAGGTCTGACTGTATACTAGTGTATGGGAGCACTACCAAGGGTGATGTTGTGAAGAGGTCTGACTGTATACTAGTGTATGGGAGCACTACCAAGGGTGATGTTGTGAAGAGGTCTGACTGTATACTAGTGTATGGGAGCACTACCAAGAGTGATGTTGTGAAGAGGTCCGACTGTATACTAGTGTATGGGAGCACTACCAAGGGTGATGTTGTGAAGAGGTCTGACTGTATACTAGTGTATGGGAGCACTACCAAGAGTGATGTTGTAAAGAGATCTGACTGTATACTAGTGTATGGGAGCACTACCAAGGGTGGTGTTGTGAAGAGATCTGACTGTATACTAGTGTATGGGAGCACTACCAAGGGTGGTGTTGTAAAGAGTTCTGACTGTATACTAGTGTATGGGACCACTACCAAGGGTGATGTTGTGAAGAGGTCTAACCGCATACTAGTGTATGGGAGTACTTCCAAGAGTGCTCTCATGCACACACAACTGCAAACTCATTGAAAATAATAATTGTTCACATACATTACTGGCAATGGACTCTGCAATAAACACTACACTGCATGCCAGCACCCTTTGATGTATGATTTCATGGAATAATAAATACGTACGTATTCCCACTAGCTACGTACTTGTATGTAATCACACACTCATGTGAGTGAAGTGTTGTGCGTTTTGTGCTGCAATGTAGTTACAATGGAGCATCAAATCACGCTAACCCTGTGGTTGGCATATTCTATCACTGGATTTACGCTGAACCAGCCGAAAGTAGACCGAAGACAACTGTCTGTGGTCCCTTTTTGATGATTTGGATAACTGGGAGGTAATCACTGGTTGCCATCAAAATCGGACTTCGGTCCCCAGCTGATAGAGACTTCGGTCTATTTTTAGCTGGTCCAGTAAAATCCAGTGATAGAATTTTCCAACCTTAGGCCTTGTACAGGCTTTCAAGTTTGTGCAATAAACCTTCCCAACTAACCCAGTGGTATGAAAGCTAAGTGGAATTCTAAAAACCGAGTAGACTAGGAGTAGTAATGAAGATAGCTAACGAAGTTAGTAAGAACAATATAACCCAGTGGTATTGCGATATCCAGTGTCATTGTACTTGTATTCAGTGGTGCTCCTATATCCAGTCTTGCTCCGTTGCTTAGGATACCTTGACCCACTCACACGTACCATACGTACATACGTACATTGACTACATGTTGAGACATCCATGTGTGGAATATCGTACGTACTGTACACATACATACATACATGTACTGGTAACGTATAGTGTATACATATTATACGTATTCATACGCACCTACATAATGCCTAGTGTATACATACGTATGTATGTACATATGCACATCCACATACAGCATGTATAGGATGTACATATTATGTACATACGTACATATTCATACCTACATACATAATATATACTGTATATTATGTACATATACGTACCTACATACATGATATATACTGTATATGTACATACGTATGTACATATACGTACCTACATACATATGTACATGCTACGTATATAGTGTATACGTACATATGTACATATACGTACTTACCTACATACATTGTGTATAGTGTTTACGTATATACACACATACATACATAATGCCAAGTGTATATGTATGTACATACGTATGCATGTGTGTACGTGTGTATCAATAGAGACAGGGTTTCACCAACGCATGCTACATTAACTCGGTTTTCTCCTCCATTGTGTTCAGCAATACACTTATGAAGGTGATTTCTCTTGTGGTCTCTTCTGAGTAGGAGGGTACCACCTCCATCCTTGTTTACACCTTGTCCCATTCAACACCCTGTTGCTTTTGTGTACACAGCAACATATCTAGTTCTCGCACCCGTCCCTTCTGGTGCTACCGTTGTGATAGCACATATGTAGTTGTGAGAGAATCTGTATTTGGTGTGAGGATATGAGCATTCGATTGAGTGTATGTACTAAGTATACAGTGAATACTCGTTAATCCGCCGCAATTCGGTCTTGAAGAATATGGTGGATTAGTGAATTTGGTGGATTAACTGGATATTCATTGGTAATTGTACATTATATTGGCACTGGGAAATTGTGGTGGATTATAAGGTTTGGCGGATAAAGCGGTGGCGGATTAACAAGAATTCATTGTATGTGTACATACGTATAACATATGTATGTATAGAATATAGGGATACTTATTATAACATACTTACTTTGCAATCTCTATTCAATGATTAAAATTAAATACGTTCACATGCCCAAATATAATTAATAGCATAATACAAATTAATTATGTACGTACATGCATGTACATGATCATAACATACTGTATGTACGTATAATCATATCGGTACTCATAATTATATTACGTATGTTAAATGACAAAATTTCAGGGGAAGTCTGATGTGTGAGAATGTGCTCTGAGATGATTCATATATTGCTCTGTATTGTGCAGTGGAGTCTATCCAGAATGGACACATTGCAACCGGCTTTTTGTCCACAGTGGAGAGGTTGTCAACTAGAATTGTTAGAAGGTTAGAATTGTATAAACACTACAAGAAGGTCCATTTTGAGTGCCTCGACTAACGTCCTTTGTAGGGAGGTAATTTCTACTACATATGTATTACTCTATCATCAGAGGCTGCACTATAGACACCTCTACAACTTTACAACCTTTGTAATTCCACTTGTATGTCCCACTTCAGGGTGTTCTCTGATGGAGGTTACTCAAACACGTGTGCATGTACCAGGTGGAGTATACTACTCGTGGTACATGTATTCATGTACGTACGTGTGGATATAGCACACATAAATGTGTGTGTGTGTGCGTGTGTGTAACACAGATACGTGTTCTTACATATACTGTATGTGTGGGTATAGCATATACTCGTGTACATGTGGATGTAGCACGTGTGTGTGTGTGTGTGTGTGTGTGCATGCGTGCGTGCGTGCGTGCGTGCGTGCGTGCGTGTGCATGTGTGCATAACATGTTCTTACATATAGTAATGCTGTATATGTGGGTATAGTGCATACACATGTATGTGTGAGTATAGATGTACGTATATACGTAAGTAGGTATGTGTGTATGTATGGATATGGCACACACGTGTACATACATGGGCACCACTTTAATTCTTACAGTTGAAATCACCTACGTAAAATGTGACAATACTATGTGCATACAGTAACAGCTCCACCAGGTGGTAGGTCAGTGCAGGATATTCCACAATTATGCTGGAAAGCCTTGATCTTTGTGCCACTGCTGTTCTTGGCTACGCTCACCTCATAGCTGAGAGCCTAAATACAATGGACCTGCTTGTAGTGGACACCCATGGGACATTAGTCGCGTCCATTGATCTGCGATTCCCAGCTTCTGGCACATGTGGACAGTCATGATACTTGACCACATGATGAGGAGATACGCAGCTGTAATGAGAGGAAGTATACGTAGCTGTGGTGGTAGTAACACCAACCCTCGTGTTGCTGATGTGGAGGGGCATGTTGTGTTACTCCCCCATTCTATTCAGGACTGCACTTTCAAACAGGATGACATCATTATAGCACCTGTTATGGCATCATGTTTTGTGGTGTACTAATAGGTGTATTTGCTTCACTGAAGTGTGTACATCTCTTCACTGAAGTGTGTACATCTCTTCACTAAAGTGGTGTGTACATCTCTTCTCTTCTATATATCCGTATATGTGTCTCTTTTCTTCACTGGAGAGTTTTGTAGATTCTTTCTCTCCCTTGAAGAGTCGCATCCGTACAACCCTTACCTTTACTGTAGTGCTATATGTGTCTCTTCCCTTCACTGTAGTGTTATATGTGTCTCTTCCCTTCACTGTAGTGCTATATGTGTCTCTTCCCTTCACTGTAGTGTTATATGCATCTCTTCCCTTCACTGTAGTGCTATATGTGTCTCTTCCCTTCACTGTAGTGTTGTATGTGTCTCTTTTCTTCACTGGAGAGTTTTGTAGATCTTTTCTCTCCCTTGAAGAGTCGCATCCGTACAACCCTTCCCTTCACTGTAGTGTTTTATGCGTCTCTTCCCTTCACTGTAGTGCTATGTGTGTCTCTTCCCTTCACTGTAGTGTTATATGCGTCTCTTCCCTTCACTGTAGTGTTATATGCGTCTCTTCCCTTCACTGTAGTGTTATATGTGTCTCTTCCCTTCACTGTAGTGTTATATGTGTCTCTTCCCTTCACTGTAGTGTTATATGTGTCTCTTCCCTTCACTGTAGTGTTATATGCGTCTCTTTTCTTCACTGTAGTGTTATATGCGTCTCTTTTCTTCACTGGATGGTTGTGTAAATTCTTTCTCTCCCATGAATACTTGCGTACATCTCTTCATTGAAGTCCTGTGTCTGCAACTCTTCACTGATGTATTGTGCGTCTCTCCCCTTCACTGGAGTGCTGCATGCATCGCATTTCATTGAATTGTTGTATACACAGCTCTTTACTGATGTGCTGTGTCTCTTCTCTTCACTGGAGGGCTGGATATTCAGTTTCCTACGCACATAACACATGTACCATATTTGTTATCAGCTGTGCTTGTGACAACATGGACATGATGCAAACCTGTAACGTGTGTCTTTGATCTCTCCCTGCCTCGTCCAGCTCTTTGACCGCAGTAGTAGCAGTGCTGTGGTGGAACTAACTCAGGAACACTTTTTAACCATCGCTGATGTGAGTGAGAATCTGTGTGCATGTGTACAGTACATTGGGACTTGGTAATCAGACAGCATATTGTGAACCAGTAATGTGTCAGGTGATCAAGGTGGTCGGATTATGGTGGTTCTGTAGGATGGATTAGGACTGTAACTGTACCTTGGGTCGTGTTTGGATTGCAAAGCGTATTGAATTACATAGATGTGAGATCATGGAGGTTACACTGTACATACAATGTTCTTATCCACACATACGCACGTACAAATATGGTCGACTGGCTAGGGGTCATCACATCAAAAATTAAATATAATTCGCTAGCCGAAAATAACTTTTTTCACCAAATGTTCCAACAGCTTATTGCTGTATTTGTCAGTGTTACGACATACGTACCACAGACAAAGACAGCAGTGCTACATACAACAGTAACAGCAATTTTCGCTACATACGACATCTACTACACTTCTGTGTAGAGGTAGTTGTGTATATGTACAAATATTTATTGTTAAATGTAATCAAAAGTTCAAAATGATGTGTGTGGATATGGTGGAAGCAATACCTTGTCTACTTTGTATTATGTTAGATTTATGTGTATACATACATTTAGGACACATGGACACATGCACTCACACGCACGTATGCATGCAGGCAGGCACACACACACACACACACACACACACACACACACACACACACACACACACACACACACACACACACACATACACATACACACACATACGCACACTTACACGCACACACACACACACACGTACACACACACACGTACACACACACACACACACACACACACACACACACACACACACACACACACGAGCCTTCATACCTATCTCTCCTCACATGCAGGCCTTCATTTTGGTATTTTCCATCACTTCAAAATCATCATATTCCAAAGTTGTATCACTATGGCAACGAATTGCACTTAGATCCAAAGATGTGAGCTTACAATTTTAGCACTTTCACCTTGTTTAATATTGTGAACAAAGTTAATGTGAGTATATGCATCCACATACCTACAGATGTACATGTATACCAACTGTAAGTAGTTTTATGGATGCACATTTTGTTGGTGTGTGTGTGTGTGTGTGTGTGTGTGTGTGTGTGTGTGTGTGTGTGTTGTTATTTCCATGTTGACTCCTTTTTTTGCATATATTATAAGACACAGAATATGCCATATGTATAGTTACCTTCCTTTACAACATCACCCTTGGTGGTGCTCCCATACAATTGTATACAGTCAGACCTCTTTACAACATCACCCTTGGTAGTGCTCCCATACACTAGTATACAGTCAGACCTCTTTACAACATCACCCTTGGTAGTGCTCCCATACACTAGTATACAGTCAGACCTCTTTACAACATCACCCTTGGTAGTGCTCCCATACGCAAGTATACAGTTAGACCTCTTTACAACATCACCCTTGGTAGTGCTCCCATACGCAAGTATACAGTCAGACCTCTTTACAACATCACCCTTGGTAGTGCTCCCATACGCAAGTATACAGTCAGACCTCTTCACAACATCACCCTTGGTAGTGCTCCCATACACTAGTATACAGTCAGACCTCTTTACAACATCACCCTTGGTAGTGCTCCCATACGCAAGTATACAGTCAGACCTCTTCACAACATCACCCTTGGTAGTACTCCCATATACTGAATTGCAGTCAGGCATCTTTATCTCCCCACAACTTTAACATTTTTCCTGCAACATTTGAGAATAATTTTAATATTAAGTAACACATATGGACTCACAACTACATGTGTGTGTCAACTGGCAGTGCTAATTCAAGTTACATACAAGTGAATTGAACTATACCGTTATACGTAGCTACTTCTACACATGTGAAATGGAGCCATTAGTGTAATGGTGTTCTCGGAAATGCAGATATTCATGCTATTACTAACAGTACACGCAGCACATGCATATCAGAATGTACTTTTCAAGTGTGTCCTTGAAAATACAGACATTAGTGCGTACTGATACCAATATGCAGTACACACAGCACATGTTTTTGAGGGAATACGTATACACAGTCAGAATGTGTTTCTGAGAAAGTGCATGTGCAGCAGTTTGACTCTCTCATGCATGACATATGCTCAGTCGGCCATATTAGGATGTATCTGATAATGTTTCCTCATATTGTCATGGTTTTATGGAGGTTCGCTTTGACCAATTTAATGACAGGGTTTTCCTCAATTCCATGCTATCCAGACTCCAGTTGTGGCTGTTGGAATGAAGGCAGATTTGACATCCAACAGGGCTGTGGAGAAGGAGGCTGTGTTCTCGTATTCTCGTTCTCACTATGGTCAGCACCACACCTGTTGTACATACATACTTGTGCTCATACACAAGTCTGCCATAACATTCTGTGTATGTACAATACTGTATGTACGCAACTACATACAGTGGAACCTCTCTATTACAAACCTCTAAAATGTGGAAACCTCTGTAATAAGGACACCATTCTGTGTCCCAGTGTAGTACTGAAGTGCATAAAATAGCCTCTGAATTGAGGAAACCTCTGTATAAAGGACTAAAATTAAGGTCCCAAAGTGTCCTTAATAGAGAGGTTCCACTGTATCCCTGATTGGTGGCGACATCATAGAGACCCACAGGGATACATAGATATCCTAC
Source organism: Chondrilla cf. caribensis (assembly GCA_964020155.1). NCBI lineage: Eukaryota > Metazoa > Porifera > Demospongiae > Chondrillida > Chondrillidae > Chondrilla > Chondrilla cf. caribensis. The sequence goes on along the minus strand of OZ026551.1, from coordinate 1,091,237 downwards.
GTATGTATCCCTGGGATCCTTAGATGTGACAATTGATTAATTAATTAGCTACCAAACGGTCAACAACTGACTAATAAGGAAACATGTTGTTCATATCATCATTAGGGAGGACACACAGGAAATGGGTTCTTTTGTGAAACAGCCCAGGCTTCACCCTCGGTATCCCATACTAATGATCCGTAATACCCGTATGTACCCATACCGAAGGTGATATGACATGCAGAACATGACATGATGTACTCCTCTGTTGGTCCCACTCCCACAGCTCGTTGTTAACGTGCTAATTTACGATATTGTCTCTGTAGGAGAGTATTTCGAATGTACCGTGGTCGATCGCACTTCACTGATTAGTCCCTTTGTGTACATCACAACTAAATTGTCATTGGGAGGTTTGTGTGTGTGTGTGTGTGTGTGTGTGTGTGTGTGTGTGTGTGTGTGTGTGTGTGTGTGTGTGTGTGTGTGTGTATGAGTGTGTGTGTGTGTGTGTGTGTGTGTGTGTGTGTATGTGCATGTGTACTGTTTTATGTGCATTTGTATAGCATTATGTGTGTGAGTGTGTGTATGTGTGTATGTGCATGTGTACTGTTTTATGTGCATTTGTATAGCATTATGTGTGTGAGTGTGTGTCTGTGTGATTGCATTTGTGCACGTATAATATTTATGTACTAATACTATGTGTGTCTATTCACACAATATAGTAAATTCTTGTTAATCCGCCACTGCTTTATCCGCCAAACCTTTCAATCTGCCACAATTTCCCAGTACTAATATAATGTACAAGTACCAATTGAATATCCAGTTAATCTGCCAAACTTTGTTAATCCATCACATTCTTTGAAATCAAATTGCGGCGGATTAACTAGTATTCACTGTACTACATCTCTAGCTCATTAAAACCTTGTGTGTTCATGTACATATACTGTGTGCATGTGTAATAATAATACTTATGCAGTATACTACAATATAGTAAATTGTATGTATTGTGTGTAAAAAAAAATGTAAAAATACTACAATATTTTATGTACTGTACATGTAGTGTTAATCTACGTACGTACGTATGTACGTATGTACATTGCACATATCTATTCTGGCACCACCTTTTTTACTGTCCTCAACTTGTATTGTTTTCAACTGGGTGCCTGGTAGAATATACCCTCCTGGCTAAAGACTTCCCCAGTTTAAATAGGCTCATGAAACCTTAACCGTTAGAAGGTTATACAGACGGTTAACTGCATAACTGTTACACTGACCGTTGGAGCAAAGGACAGGCTCCACTCAATGCATAAACACCTGTCAAACCTATATGATATCTACACATAGTCTTGTACACATATTAGATTAATATCCTAGTGTACATAGTCTTGAAGATCTGACTGCATTGGTGCCTACTATGGTAACCTCCTGGCTAAAGGCTTCCCCTGTTAACCTTGGAATACTGAGTGTAACTAGAATGATAACTGTTACACAGACTTTTTTACCTGCTCAAACCTATAATTATGATATCTACACATAGTCTTGTACACAGCTAGTACATAGAGTTGATATATATACAGCAAATAGAATATTATAGTATACTGCATAAGTACTATTATCACACATGGTCTTGAAGGTCTGAGTGGGTGCCTACTATGGTAACCTCCTGGTTTCCACAGGCTCAATATGCTAACCTAACCGTAAATGTACCATTATTGCACATATTGCCCATTCTACATCCAGGTAAGCTGGCTACCTCCACCCTGTCCCTCGTTCCTCCGACCACCCCCAGCCGGGGGAGCAGGGAGGGGTCTTCGGTGGACCTGGTGAGTACAGACAGCGGTGATGTCGCAGATCTGAGAGACCCCATTACAGCGTCCTGTATCCCTCAGGCTAGCAGCCTCCTCAGTTGCCTCAGAACAACCACTAAGAATTAACTCAATATTATCCGTGTACATTTCATTTTCAACAACAATAATTATTATGTATTATTATAATACAATAATGATAATTTTGTATGCTGTATAATATTTCTTGCTGAACAATTATGATTATGGATGTGTTTTTGAATTATTATAAAATTAAAGTATATTAATAAAATATTATAATAGAAATGCGTTTAATTTAACACAAACTACAGAGGACCCAAGACATGCATGTTATATATAATATTATATATACTTATTATATTATAATTAAGTTACAGGCCACATATATACTGAGATGGGAATTGTTTAACGATTTATATTAATTATAATTCATGCAATCAGCTAGGTCTGGTATAACTACGTGCCCTCTCTCCCATGAGTTATACAAGAAGGTGCTCAGCATTATTTTCTCCTATTCCCTCCAATATGAACGTAGCTATAGGTAGTACGTATGTGCAAAACAAGAGATAATAATCATAATAATAGTTTGTTTGTATAATAATTAGATTGTTACCATGTAGTAATTTATGATGAACAAGTACGTACGTACGTGCAAAATTATTAAAGATGACATAATAGAAGTATTGATATCCTATTAATGACGAAGAATATTACTGTACTATGTTTTATGATTGCTGTAACCATCATAATAATAATATAATATACGTATAATAGTTGCCATGGACATAACAGCTCTATAATAACAGTACAATGTCATAGTAAATACGTACACACGTTGTGATGTGCTATAGCAGTGCTACATATGTTCACCGTACAGGAGTACCGCTGAGGGTCTTCCTTCTGAGGTTGTATGTCTTTATCGGTTGTCTTTGCAGAGGGTCCCCCTCCACGTGGTGCGGTGCTTGGGAGCTGCTGCTTCTGTTGGTGTCCTGAGGGAATGAAGTGTGTACAATCACCTGGTATATACGTACAGTAATCAGTGTTTCCTCTAGGAAAAAAAAGGGAGGGGGTCACTATGAATGTTTTGATGTATAAATATCAATATTATTATATTATTATGTTTAAACACTTAACACAATAATATTTATAAATCTTTATTCTAAAAAAATTGTCACAGAACAGAGAATAAAGGGGGGAGAGCGCCCTGGTACCCCCCTTTGGGGGAAACCCTGAGTAATGTTTCTACACATGGTTAATGTACATACATACGTATGTACGTACATATGCATACTAAGAATGTGTTAAGCAGTATGTGTACGTATGTACCTTCCTGAAACTGGATCTCAAAGTTCTCCTCACAGTCTGTTCCTTTTCTCCTTGAATTTCTCTCTCTCCCTTCTCAACCACGAAATCTTCAAATGTGCCATCAAAATCTGCCTTCTTGTTATTGTTGTCTCCAATGTTGACAGACGATTCTTTGATTATATTAACAGAAAAACTTCCTGTATTCTGTGGAAATGAGTAGATACCCGCATACGTATGTGTGCATAAACTCAAATATATGTAGGAACACATACACACGCACACCCACCCACACACACACACACACACACACACACGCATGCGCACACACATACACACACACACACACACACACACACACACACACACACACACACACACACACACACACACACACATTACATACATATGTACCTCAAATATGATACTCTCACTGAAGCCATCAGTGGCATCGGTAGGTTCAGTAGTCACTTCCTCTCTGCTCTTTGTCATCTTAATTGGAGACATTGTGTTGATCTGTGCAATACTGGTTCTTCTCTTGAGATCTTCGACCTTCCTGGAGAGATCTAGGAGAAGATTGCGACTACTCTTCCTCTTCCATCCTCCAAAGACCGACACACTAACAACAACCAATCCACACAGGAATACTGGATAACGTATCCTTGATAGGGAGAATCCAGGAACAACGAAGCCCTTAGAAGGATAAAAGAATACAAGAAATATGATAATAGACTGTACACAAGTGTGTGTTCATACATACGTACGTACATACACTCTCAGATACTGTGTGTGTGTGTGTGTGTGTGTGTGTGTGTGTGTGTGTGTGTGTGTGTGTGTGTGTGTGTGTGTGTGTGTGTGTGTGTGTGTGTGTGTGTGTGTGTGTGTGTGTGTGTGTGTGTGTGTGTGTGTGTGTGTGTGTGTGTGGTGTCTGTATGGTGGTCTTAAGTGGATGTACGTACATGTCTGTGCGTGCATGCACATTGGAGTATTTATGTACATACGTACGTACGTACGTATCAGACAAGGTCAAATGTGCTCAACTGCTCACCTGGTACGATATGAGCTGTAAGAGCGAGATCACAGTTTCCAGTAGTAAATCCACTCCGCAAAGTACAAACAGCCAGGGTCGGGCGGGCCTGGTGTATGTGGAGGTGGTCACCTCGTAGCTGACAAACACCATCACAGCTACAAACAGGACGCTAAATATGAAGGAGACCTCTCCTTGGAGGAAACGGAGGAAGAATGATATGGAGTCTGTGATGAGGTTGAACTCGCGGAACATGTCCTCCATGAGTTGGCGCTGATGTCCAATGAAGGCAAAAACAGAGGAAAATGACTGATTCATTTCTTTGTGAGAGAAATCAACTGCTTCTTGAGTCTATAGAGGAACGATGTCAGAAGATAATTGCAAATACAGACATATGTACTTACAACCACCATTCAAGCACCACACACTCTTGTACACACACACACACACACACACACACACACACACACGCACACGCACACACACACACACACACACACGCACGCACACACACACACACACACACACACACACACACACACACACACACACACACACACACACACACACTTCTTGTCCAGTCTCCATTATCTTCTCCTGATTCAACAACACATCATCCTGCAGTCGTTTCAATTCTTCTTGCTGTTGGAGTCCCTCTTCAAGTGTATGCACAACTTTAGCCGACGACTGCAAGAGATTGTCTACCAGGTTGTCCATCTGTTGCTGCCATTTAACTTCCTACAATAACCAAGATATTAACAGTGTACGTACGTACGTACATACGTAAGTGCAATGATATAAAGTTATCACAAGATAATTGCACACACAGACACACGTACTTACAACCACCATACACCCCCTTCCCCCCACACACATACGTATGTACGTATATACACATGTACATATGGTGGTAGAACAATACATACAAGTTATACTGTATAAGTATTGCAAGTTTGAACAAACGTACACATGTATACATGTGCGTATGATGTATAATGCACATACATACGTACAAACGCTCTTGAACATAATATTGTTGACTGTACGCAGTACGCAATCTAGAATTCTCAGAAGTGGAAAATAGCTGTCGCATTGCCACGACTGAGGTGGTGTTCAAGTGATGGTTCTGATTAGGAATACACAAGTCCTACCCAACTTCAAAACACCATTTTATAGCTTACATACAATGTACGTATACACATGTGGATTGGTATACGTATATGCATAGGTCACCTGTACAGCAACACAAAGGTTGTCCACTTGAAGGAGTCTGTCCAGGTGCTTGTACACTTCAAGAGCCTCTCCGTCGTTCCTGGCCACCAGATCATCAATACAGGCAGAAACGTTCTCCACTGTACACTTGGACTCCGGCTTGAAGGTCAGGTTAGCATAACAGTTGAAAATCTCGAACGCAAACACATTCCTCTGCTTCTGGTCTGTACAGACGATAACAGATAAACAGTATACATACCTACATATGTACCCATGTATTCACATGTAAACACTATAACATCCTCTCTTGTTTGCTTTCAAAAAATGTGTGAGAAATACGTACGTATGTCAGTGCTTCTAGTTTGAACCTTGAATTGATCAATTGATAGCTCAACACACAACTCCACTACTTTGCCACGTACGTACGTACGCACATACATATTTTTATTTTATCAACTTTTTTAACTTGTGTTTTCCAGAGTAAGTGTAAAATTTCATGGTATCACAAAATTATCGTGAAAATCATGATAGTCGTGATGAATATCATTAACACAGTAACCAAGTGCGACATAATAATTAAGAAATCATATTGTTTTTGTGCACATAATGATACTAAATCGTGGTGATAGTGCTACTGTATAGCGGGAAATTTTCGTGGGAAGAAATTTTCGCGGATGGCTCCAAAAATGAAAATTCACGGTTAAATTTTCACGGATGCTGGCCAGAGTCACGCGACAGAACAGCGAGAACGTTTAATTCGCGGATGTTAGGCCAGCCGCGAAATCCGCGAAAATTTCCCGCTATACGGTATTTATGACCTGTACACGGGTATCACCATGACCTCACAGGCCTTCATACTTCAAACAGTGGACGTGAGGACTACAATAGTTGTTGTTCACATGTTCAGACCAGGCTCCCACTTCGAAGGGGTGAACATCATTTCAATACTGCATAGCAGGATGTTATCCATTAACCATAGCATGTGGGTTGTTTTAGAATCTTCAATCAATTTCCCACAGTTACTGTCATTGTTAGATCTTGTTATCAACATTATGTTATTCTATTGCATGTTATGTGTACTACACTACGTATGTTATCTAAAGTTGTAAATTCACCTATCCTTTGCATGTAGTTTTTATAACTTTATTCAATTTCAACTGGGAGGCTTTGTGGTTAGTTTTAGAATCTTCAATTAATTTCCCACAGTTACTGTCAATGCTATATCATGTTATCAACATTATGTTATTCTATTGCATGTTATGTGTACTACACTACGTATGTTACCTTAAGTTGTCAATTCACCTATCCTTTGCATGTAGTTTTTATAGCTTTATTCAATTTCAACTGGGAGGCTTAATAGTAGCCCGTTGGACTAGTGGCCTCCCCAGTACGTATATCGTACCACACGTGTGAACATAGACGTTATGGTGTACGTACGTATGGTGTGAACTATGGGATTACAGGAATGTTCGACGGTATACGAAAACCTCATGCAACTACCTCCTTTACATCCTAACTGTGCAATATCTTGCGATTTACAAGTCTCCATTCTCGTATCGCGTTACAGGAAGAGGGAAAATGACTGGTATGTTCTCACCTTGCACGCGTCTCCCCTCACTGCACAGCCGTCGTAGGTCGGCTAATATGGCATTCAGACACGGGTCTCTTTGAAACGTAAACTCAACGTCTCTTCCCTTACTACTTATCTCCTTCACATACTCTTCTTGTCTCCTGAAAGAATTTGAATCGCCATAACCTCCAGCGACAATAATATATAAAGTTACGATACAAACAACAATCCTTCCCGCCATTTATAACAGTTTCCATAACACCGTCGACCACAATAATTGCAATTTATACGCAAATAAGGCCATATCCTAATGTATAAAATATTATCTGTTCAAAATACACATAATATGTGGATTATAACATGTATTTGTGTGATGGTGTTATTAGGCGGAAGGGATAAATAAATAATACGAACATCTCTCTCTCTATATATTATATTGAAAACATTAATTATAACAAGTATATACACCAAATTATAATTGCACAAATAGTACACATCAATCGTTTCTGTAGGCCTTGCTTATACAATGTGAACTTAATTACTTGTAGGATCTTCTAGAGTTAAAAGATCTTGAGGTGGTATTCTCTGAAGTACTGTCATCATGGAAGGATTTGTTATCATTCGATGGTGAATACAAGGATCTTCTCGGTCTAAGATTGTATCTGTTTGAGTTTGAGACAGACTCGTCGACCACTCCTTGTGATTCCCTTTTGCCTTGTTCCTTACGTTGGCGTGCGGGTCTCTTTGCACTCTGTGTGCAGGGAAAAATAGAGAAATTGCAATGTACATATGAACCAGCAGCAGCACCATACTGCTGATTACTAGTACCACTACTAGTTGGATTCATTTGGTAGGTAATGTTCACAGGTATATACATAATTGAAGTAAGTAGCATGCACCCACAAATGCACACATGAATGTATGCTCCTACAACACGCACTCGCACACACACACACACACACACACACACACACACACACACACACACACACACACACACAGGCATGTATGCACAAACGCACTCGCACACACACACACACACACACACACACACACACACACACACACACACACACACACACACACACACACACACACACACACACAGGCATGTATGCACAAACGCACTCGCACACACACACACACACACACACACACACACACACACACACACACACACACACACACACACACACACACACACAGGCATGTATGCACAAACGCACTCGCACACACACACACACACACACACACACACACACACACACACACACACACACACACGCACTCGCACACACACACACACACACTCGCACACACACACACACACACACACACACACACACACACACACACACACACACACACACACACCTTCGTACTCCTTCTTTTTTCCATTGAGGTCCGTTGAAAATGCAAGTTACCTTCCTGAATGTCCCTCAATTCTGCTTCCTTGTTATCAACCAATACAACAGAAGCGTCTCCCACCTCTTCCCTCACCATCGAAGTATCCACTTCCTCATTGTTGGCTACGACCTCAAATTCAAATTCAGTACTCGTACTAACAGTGGCATTGCTCCTTGGAGGTGCCAGAACACGCTGGTTGTCTGGGATGGGTGTGTCAATCACACCAGCAGGAAAGTGTTTGAAGGGACTATCTTTGGTGCTTTCAGGAATGATCTAAAATAATGTACATACATATGTATGTATTTTTATAATAAAATACAGTACAGTATTAATACATACATACGTATATATTTTTATAATAAAATACAGTACAGTATTAATACATACATACGTAGGTATGTCCTACAGAAGATACCAACCGAGTGAACCACAAATAGTATAATAATTATGTATACATACGTATATACTATTTCTATAATACTGCGTATATACAGTATTGTATGTACAGAGATAATAAATATAATGCAATGTATCGCATATTGGAAATCTTGGAGAACTGTACCTTCGACTGTTCAGCATCCTTGCGATCCTCCCCTTTTGTCTGGTGACCCCTCCTCGGCTCCAGGGGAGGGACTGGTAGGGTCTGGGGACTGCTGCTTTGAATGGGCGGGGCAGGCTCAGGTGGGAGGAGTCCAGCCGACATGAGGTAGGTTTCCATATCCTTGATCTCCTCCGACAGGTGATGTATCAGCTGATGGGTGTTGTAGTCCTCCACATGTGGGCGTAACAGCCGTCTCACTACAACCACCACATAAAGGAATACGGATAGAAACATGCTGAACTTTCTCAGCAGTGATACCGAAATCCTTTTGTTATTCTGCAGTATGAGAAATATACAGTATATACACTTTAGTATGTATGTAATGTATGCATACATATGGTACATGCTACATTGTACGTACATATGTGCTATGTATACGTACACACACACACACACACACACACACACACACACACACACACACACACACACACACACACACACACACACACACACATTAGAGCTCACCTCATCCAAGATACTGCTGGCTGCACACGTGTATAATATAAACTCCACCAGGGCATCAACACCCACAATAAAGACAACAATCTTCAAAACACCTCTAGCTTCGTTAACAGAGGACAAACACGTGAAGAAGACAAAAAGAAAGAAGAATATGAGAATTATTTCTAGCTCTATTGCCTCTCCAAAAATTGACAGAACTGAAGAGGATATCCACTCCAAACTGAAACGCAGTTGGGACCCAAAGGACTGCAGTCTGGACGTCTGCTGGGTGATGTTGCTGGTGAGATTGTCCAACTGCTTGTTCATCTCTCTGTGCTGGTCTTGCACAGACGTCTTGATCTGAGAGGAGGAGACACATGCACGTAAGTGAGCAAGCGTACGAGAGCGTGTGTTGGACAACATACGTACTAATAACAGAAGTCATTCGCGATATCTGAAGAATATTGATACAATAGTGAGCTGAATTGATATCGAGATATGGTACATGATATCATGGTATTAGACACTATGTACGTACGTGTATGTATGTGGGGTAGATTTAGCCTGTCTAGGTGTGCTACAACAGTGACAAAGGTAATCACCACTCCATCTTGCTGTTGCATACGCAGACATTAGTCATGTGAAGCTATTGCTGAAGTCTATAAAAATGTGTTGAAATGTGTGAGCAAGCAAGCACTTGTAGTCAAATAGTCACACCCCAACTAGAGGGCACCACCCAAACGAATGACCATGTTCCAATTAAATGAACACACGCCAATCAAGAGGTCACACATCAAATAAATGACCACACCCCAACCCAAGAGACCTATAGCCAGAAATATTGGTGGGGAATTTCCTTTGCCGTAATTGACGATTTTGAATCTAGCACCAAATTATGGTTAGAAACACAAGCCTGATGACACAATCGTTTCTTCATTCAATCGTATAAAAATAGGCCATTAATATAATTATAACCCACAGGAAGACAATTGCCAAAATAAAACCGTCCAAATATGCCCCAAATTGCCAAATATTCTTCTAAACAATATTTCTGGCTATTAGGTATCCTAACCTAACAAGACACATTCAATAATCCATGAAAATGTGAAAATAATTACATGTGCACATACAGTCTTGGCTTGATGTAGCATGTTCTCTTGGTTGTGTAGAGATTGCTGTTGCTGTGTTTTGAGTTGTTTGTTGTTGTTGACACTCTCCTCTACATCTTGCAACATTCTAATGGAGAAATCCTTCAGTTTGGATGTTCGAGAAGACACACTCTTCTGCCAGAGATGGTTCTGTGGGAACACAAGATTGACAAACACAAGAAGAATAAATTAGAGTTATACGGATACATCCACACATGCACATATGAATGCGCACATGTATACATGCATACGGGCAGTACACACATGCATATGTACATACATGCATACATGCATACATGCATACATGCAGTATACGCATGCTTATGTACGTACATGCATACATGCATACGGGCAGTACACACATACATTCATACATGCAGTACACACATGCATACATGCAATGCAGTCCTGTAATCATGCATATGTACAGACACTCACAGCAGCATGATAACACAAGGTGATCAAATCTCTGCTGAACTTCTCAAAGACGCTATCTTGCAGCTTGTTCTGCGGTTTGTTGAGAACCTCACTACACTCCATCCTGGTTAGACCACCACAATCCACAGTACTCAACCTCATCATGGACAGGTAACAGTTGGTGAAGTTGAGTTGCAAAAAGAATCTTTCATCTGCAGAGAAGAGAAGACAGTAAAATGGATTTTCGTGCACATTATGAGTTAAACCACCTCTTAATACATACACTACGTACGTAGGTATGTAGTTTAATGTACAGTTGAACCTCTTTACAAAGGATACATTGGGACTAGCCAATGTGTCCACTGTAGGGGGTTTGTTCCCACTTCAGAGATGGAAGAAGTATTAGCTTTGTAAGAAAGTTTCTTTTTGGTGCCTTGTTTGTAAGTCAAGCTAATACAGAGTATGGACGCAGAACATTCTCCTTTGCAGGCTCCAAAAAGTCTGGAACAGACTTCCACTTGAAGTCAGAAGACTCAAAGGCCAAGTGTTCAAGTAGTCTGTAGTTTCTATATTACATCAGTAAATTTGATTGATTAAGTTGATTATTTATTCATTTTTTTTGGAAATTAATTGTTTGTTTCAAATTATCCTTCCACTATTGGTGTTCTTTGTTGGTTTTTTGTTTTGTTCTGTTTTTTTTTTCTGTCATATTGCTTGCTCTCTTAACTTTTTGTTACATATTCATTAATTTTATTTACATATCTGTATGTATTTGCAGGATTCTCCTTAATACCAGCCTACTGTGTTGTGGAGATCTCCTGTTAAAATAATTTGAACTTGAACTTGAACTTGTAGTTCTAATATCCATGCGTGAACGGTGTTCAAAACAATATCACTTTCGCTGTATAAACTGTTATCTACCAAAAGGTGCATCAAACCTTCAAAACGACCTCTGCAGTATTTCGAATATCCGTGTTTCAACCACATTTCAAATGGCCACACAACGTAGGTTCAATATACCACACATTTTTAACCCAATACGTACCTGTATTCATATCTTTGCAGCGCATTTCTATGCTTTCCACTGCTTTAGAAAAGCACTCTTCCGCTTTAGTCCATCTAATAGAGTCTTCCGAGCGTAAATCATCTCCATGACTGAAGCAGTAAACACATAAATAAAGTAAAACAAAAATCCTGGTACATTTTCTTCTGCACGAATCGATATCGGTGGCCATTTTGTATGCTATGAATATTGTTAACTCGAAATCGTTGCATGAATGTAAAAATGGCGGCGTAGACTCAGAAGAGAAGCGTGGATTTTCATCCTAGACTTTGGCTTAGTACCGAAAAGACCGTAGAGTGCCACCCATTTGTTCTATAGTATCGTGTAAGGTTACCCGGATTCTATTGTCCCCTACGCAACTGGTTAAGATGCCTGTTTCAGAAGAGCTTGTCAGTAACCTCTCCTATGATGGAAAATTAACAGAACTACAAGATTACCTTAGAGTTCATCCCAACGCTCTCAACAAACCGGACAACGACGGACGGACCCCACTGCACTGGGCTTGCTCGGGCGGTAGAGAAGAAATGGTGTCTTACCTCTTACAAGAAGGAGCCAACGTTAACGCAGAGGACGACACGAACTGGACACCACTGATAATCAGCGCGTCGACGGGCAAAGAGAATATAGTCTCTCTTCTTCTGTCAGCAGGTAGTATTGTGAACACTTCCAACAAGACGGGACAGACTGCCTTGCATTATGCTTGCTCTAAGAACAGACTCCCAATCGCGGAACGTCTTCTCAGCGCAGGAGCCATACCAGACACCCAGGACGCCAATGGAGACAGTGCTCTTCATCGCGCCACTGCCAAGGGGAATGTAAAGATAGTCGAGGAACTGTTGAGAGTATGTAAATGTGTGTGTGTGTGTGTGTGTGTGTGTGTGTGTGTGTGTGTGTGTGTGTGTGTGTGTGTGTGTGTGTTTGTGTGTGTGTGTGTGTGTGTGTGTGTTTTGTGTGTGTGTGTGCGTGTGTGCGTGTGTGTGTGTGTGTGTGTGTGTTTTGTGTGTGTGTGTGTGTGTGTGTGTGTGTGTGTGTGTGTGTGTGTGTGTGTGTGTGTGTGTGTTTTGTGTGTGTGTGTGTGTTTTGTGTGTGTGTGTGTGTGTGTGTGTGTGTGTGTGTGTGTGTGTGTGTGTGTGTGTGTTTTGTGTGTGTGTGTGTGTGTGTGTGTGTGTGTGTGTGTGTTTTGTGTGTGTGTGTGTGTGTGTGCATGCGTGCGTGCCTGTACATATGTGTGTCCATGCATACGTCATGTGTGTGTGTGTGTGTATGCACATAAACAGTCCTGTGTATACATAGGTATAGACCGGATAGCGGGAAATTTTCGCAGGACAATATTTTCATGGTTTATATTTTTGCGGTTGGCCTAACATCCGTGAAAATATAAACCACGAATTAGGCGTTCTCATTGTTCTATCACGTGACTGTGGCCAGCATTCGCGAAAGTTTTATCTGCGAATTTTCACTTTTGGAGCCATCTGTGAAAATTTTGTCCCAAGAAAATTTCCTGCTATACGGTATGTGACATGCATTCACTTGTGTACAATTGGGTTTAATGCGTATACTCATTTACATATTTTATCTGAACATGTGTGCATATACTTTCCCACACCACTTCTTCTCCAGGTCGGGTGTAGTACTGACATACAGAATTCATCGGGTGACACGCCACTCCACATTGCATGTGAGGAGAGGAACAGAGATATTGTTCTGATGTTGGTGAGGTCTGGAGCACGACTGGACATCAAGAATAAGGAGGACAAGACTCCCCTGCATCTAGCTGGACCTGAACTGGCTCATTTTATAACTTCTCTACAAGCTACCTAACAGAGTGCATAAATTTTGCTATAGCCTTCACAATTAAGTACATTCAGTCAGTCTCAAATGATGTATGTTATGTGTTTTATTCAGTAATTCCGGCATTTTAGACCTTTTTGTACATACACCTAGGATAGAAGGATAGTCTAAGATCATGGAATGTATGAATATTATAAATTAAATATCCTTACACTACCTGACCATTAGTATTAAAACCTTAAGTGAATTGAATCAATTTCATCCGTCCAACATACATTCCACATAACGAAAAAATATGTGCATGTATGGAATGGGTTGCACGAAAGTTGAACCTATAATATACGTACTTGAGCTCCCAAAAGAGATTGTATAAAGCATACGATAAGTACAACATGTACACATGCTGTGGATTTGTTTCCATAACGCTGAATATATTATAATATTTAATAATATTATAGAATTACATACACTATGTCACACATAAATATATACATACATTTATATGTACTGTATTAGGTATATGATTTGATATGAATCATAGTCATGGAAAATTATTTTCACCTCGATTATTTTATTCTGAATCAGCCATGTTTATGTATAGAAGCAAGATAATCTCACCCTTATCAGCAGTTGATGTTTCAAAATTAGTACTATAAGTGTGTATGCTGCTACAATATAACTGTATTATTATGAATTATTGAACTGCTGTAAACTATTAGAGTTCAGCCATCCCAGTTGTGACCTTAAACTTCCATCATCTTGGGGGGAGAGTAGCACTTGAATAGTCTGGGCCTCTTCATGTCAGCACTGGGCTGCAAGATTGGGATGAGAATCACACACCATCACACACACATCCAACACAACGAACACGCGCGCGCGCGTCCATACACACACAAACACATGCATACAACGCATGCAAGCACAGATGCACTGCACACACTTTAAAATTCATAATGAAGATCACAACTATGCTATATACATACATTGAATCCCGTATTATACTTACCTTTCCATAAACCTCCCTATCTTTCTTACGGATGCATCTGGACCACACCCTCTCACACCTCCAGTTTTCTTCTTTTCCACGGCCCATCCCACATTTGTATTTGCATCCACTCGGGAGAGTTCTAACTGTCTCAGAGTAGTAGCAAGCCTTACAAGTGATCACAGTACATTCACTCTCATTGCGACTAAGGACAGCGGAAGAAAATGTTATCTAATACGGTTGAATTATTGAAGGATTTGTATGAGATTTGAAAATCAGATTAGAAAATAAGTGTGATTGAGATTAGCAATTTCAAACGTAAAAAACATTGGACGGGTGGTTCAGAAAGATTAAATCAAAGGTTTATTGTTGAAACCTTGGGAAAATGAGCCAGTATGTATCTCTGAATAAGGCAAATATGTGGAAAGAAGCAATGGGCCTATCAATAATATTGGAGACCCAGTTTTAGGGGTGGGATATTGAGTTTCATACCAGAAATGCTAGGTTTTCAATGAGTTCTCAATTAGAATTGCTTTGAATAGGACATGCAGCATACATCATAATTATGCATGCATAAAATTGTAACATTTTTCTTTGTATGACCTACAACAGTATATAGTTTAGGTTAAAAAGATGAAGCTGATATCTCATGCAATAACTAACTACTCATTATGATATCATGTTCAAATCAAACCTCACATTGAGCAGACTGGTGATCTACTTGTTCTACAGTACCGTCTGGAGCACATCGGTGGACAACGTGCTGGGGTAGCTGTTGGCATGACAATGGGTGTTGTAGTAGTTGTTGTCATAGCAACAGGTGTTTTAGTAGTCGTTGGCACGACAACAGGTGTTTTAGTTGTCGTCGGCATAACAACAGGTGTTGTAGTAGCTGTTGGCATAACAACAGGTGTTATTGTAGTAGTTGGCTTGACAACAGGTGTTGTTGTAGTAGTTGGATTGACAACAGGTGTTGTTGTAGTAGTTGTTGGCATGACAACAGGTGTTGTAATAGTTGCAGATTGGAGACAGGTCTTAGTGCTACAGTGCATTTGAATGTCCAATGGAGGAATAACCTCAATGTTTGTATTTAAAAATGCAATTCCAAGACGAACCTAAATAATGGAATAAAAATTATGATTAATGGTGATATAATTGAATAACTATGAAGAACTAGTATAATTATTAGAAAATATTGTCTCTATTGAGAAGCACAGCTTAAGTTTGGTATGCCTACAATTTGGAATTGATATATTATATGTAATAATATTTGCTAAATGCATATATATATATTGAAACGACAGAAAAAGACAAATTACACATATATTATGATAAATGTGGCAAAGATTCTACATAAATTATACGAACAATTGCAACATAGACAACATGAAAAAATGTTTGCTAACTTACAGAATGGATCACTCCAAAGCAACGAGGAATGATGCTGACCAAGAGCTCACCAGTGGCAGCGATACCCTGGACTGAGAGAGGTACCTTTGTGGAAGCATTGAAAACATCATTGACCAGCTGCCCGACAACTGGATTGAACACCTTGATTTTGAGAGATGGAGGATCAGAGCAGGTTAGAAGTGTGAGTTCGTAAGAGATAGGGATGACAAATTCACCAAATGGCACTTGTATTTCACAAGACAGTGTGGTACAGTTATTGGTGACCCTACAACGCCCAGTTGTGCCTTCTGTAGTGAACAGATGGTTTGCTATTTTCGAGAGGGACGAACACATCATTGCCACTGATGGACAGCAAGGTGTCGTTGGGGGTGTGGTAGTTGGCAACTCTGTAGTTACCATAGAAACAGTTGGAGTTGGAAGGATGGATTTAGGCTCTATGGATGAACTTGATGTTGCTGGTGGCCGCAGAGAGGCCAGTTCATCACAAACATTATTGTGACTGCAATACATGTCGACCTCAGAGGGTAGAATGAAGTCAATCCTTGAATTTGCAGAAACTACTGCCACCTACACAGGAGAGTAAATGGAATGAGTTGGAATCGTACAATGGAACACAGAATATTACTGAGCTCACAGCTAGGGTCATCCTATAACGTTCCTGTTTGATGTCTATAGTAACAACGGCTGGAACACCAAACAACACTACGCTTATGTTTCTGGATTCACTGAAAATGCCATTGAGAACTGGTCCCAGAAGAGTTGAATCTACATCCAACCTAACAGTGTATGGAATCTCGCAAGGATTGAGAGAGAGTGCGAGGGAGAAAGGCACATTAATTCCGCTCCTTACTACAATAAGTTCACAGGTCATGTTAGTACAGTCATCAGACACCGTGCATCTACCAGTGGTGTCATTGAAAGAGAGGATCTTGGTCTGTATGCGTCCAAGGGAGGAACACATGTTCTCTTTCAGTGGACACTCCAACGGGTGAGCATCAGAGGCAGAAATTCCCGAAAATGCAGCTAGTAGGTAAATAGAAG
>OZ026551.1:1001517-1069017 GCA_964020155.1 Chondrilla cf. caribensis | reverse complement strand
ACTTGGGGTGTATCCCATTTGTCACGAGTCCCGAGGGCGAGTAGACAAATCCAGTACACCCCAAATAGACATGATACAAATGGCTTGTATCCCGAACCTGCTTGGTCGACGTATTCGAATTGTTACTAAAACCATAGATATACTCTAACACCTTTAGTCTAGTTTAGTTATTAGAGTATCTGTACGACGGCGAAGTCGAATAAAAAGTTCTTACGCTATGAATGTGCCAGAAGACGATTTTGAGCCTCCAAATAAACTGCGCAAACCCTAAAACACCGCCGTTACTAAAGCAGAAGCTGAACACGCCAAAGGATATATGGTAAGGTGCCCTAATTTTGGACATCAAGTACCATAATCTATCTTAAAAGTTTACACGTTAGTAACTTTGGATGCTTCGTAGCTAGATTGAGGCTCAGTTCGAATTATTCGATACCAAACTTGATCCGAAAAACGGTTCGCGAAGAGAAATTTAATCGCTACAATCCAAAGCGTCCGCAATTAGGAAGTGTCCGGAATTAGGGCTCCCCACCATGTATTCCCAAAAACACAGAAAGAACACCAAATGCACCATAAATGTCTCCAATTCTTCCGTATACATTAATTGTTATTCTAAAGGGGCACTTATACCCCGATGTATCGGATTTACACCGTTGTCGGTGCCTTTGAAGTATGACGTCATCGGGATACAATTATAATAGCACATAAAATGACAGAAATTGTAAGCTTGTTACTATAGACATCATACACATCCACTCATGCCAGACAGGCACAATCTCCCAAAACAGAGGAGTCAATCTGTTTTAATTGGAAGAAGAATAACTTGAGAAGTCATATTATGACAGAGCTGCTAAATATGGTCGCTGAAGACTTCCAACTACTAGGTCATGTTAACATTGCTGTTTACAAAATGGATTCCTTATTACTCAAGTTGCAAAACATGCTGTGATCACATCATTCCTGCCTGATCATGTTACACCAAAATGAGCAATTATGTTAACTCTAACAACTCATGATCATCAACAATATAATATGGGTCATGGAAAATAGAAAGAGTCCTTAGGATGATTTTCTTGAAAGTGGATTTAATGGTGTAGTGGTGTACTGATATATGCAGACACACACAGCTAGCTGGAGACTAAGTGTGGATATTATGTGGAACTTATGGGTATACGCATACATGATACATATTATCCATAATATGTGACTGTGGGAATGTGCTGTGTGTGTGCGTGCGTGCGTGAGTGCATGCATGAGTGCATGTATTAATGTAACAGTATCATATTATTCTTGTAAATGACAATTTATGGTTTTGCATTTGGTATAATACTTCCAAGGTTGCTACTACCCTCACCTTCATAGATGAGAAAGGGCTGTTTGGTTTGTTGGTGTGACCAGGGTCAAATTTGTCTAGGAAATATGTACCATTATAGTAAGCTTAAGGCCAGCTACATAAAATGTTCATACTTCTTGTCGATGACAAAAGTACTTATCATCAGTACTGGTTGACATAGTGTAATAGAGTTACGTAGCTGGAGACTGAGTGAGGTGTATGTGCTATATAACTAGGAGTACTGTATATAAAGGAGTACATACTCTCATGTCAGGTTCTAAGAAACTGTGAATATCATTGAACTTTGAGCTCTCCTCCCCTTGTACTCTTGTATACACTTATATCCCTGTTATTGGACCACCAGCAAGTAGGTCATATATATGAATATAATTTATTGTCATGGGAGTTTTGTTCAAGGTGTCCCTATATACAGAGTTACTCAGGATATTTGTAAGGTCAGCACAATGTAATCACTAGTGTAGCCTCCCCCACTCCTTACAGGATCACCTGATAAGGAGGATTGTATTTTTGAACAGAAAGATGCATCAGCACAATGTCTGCATATATCAGTACACCACTACACCATTTAATCCACTTTCAAGAAAATCACCCTAAGGACTCTTTCTATTTTCCATGACCCATATAATATATATTCATTACAGTATTCAAGCAAGGCAGATCATGCCCACACTCAAACTTGACTAGAAATAACTGAATCAAAGGTAATACCAGATTATTCAGTACTTTTAATTAGAGGTATACTAATCTTACAGTCATTCTCACGTATCCTGTCAATCATTAGGATTGACAGGATATGTGAGACATCATGAGTGATTTGTATACATGTTAATTAGGAGTATATGTACTAATGAGGAGTGGATGTGTACTTACAAGGAGCTCGAGTGTGTACTTACCAGGAGTGTGTACTTACAAAGAGTGTGTACTAACCGGGAGTGTGTACTAACCAGGAGTATGTACTAATCAGGAGTGTGCAATAACCAGGAGTGTGTGCTAACCATGAGTGTGTACTATCCAGGAGTGTGTTCTAACCAGGAGTGTGTACTAACTGGGGCTGTGCAATAACCAGGAGTGTGTGCTAACCACGAGTGTGTACTAACCAGGAGTGTGTACAAACCGGGAGTGTGTACTAACCAGGAGTATGCACTAACCAGGAGTGTGTACTAACCAGGTTACCCTGGGAAAAGTTAGCAGAACCTATACAGTAACTGTTTCAATGTATAGCATGTAGTATAAAGGCCACTCTGCATTCAATTTGGTAAAATCAACATAACCTATAAGTTCTCATAGTTACTGCAACATGTAGTGCATAGATGCCTCCACGGGCGAAGTTATCAAACGTCTGACTCAATATAGTTACTGTAATATTAGAAGCTAAGTATATATAGGTGTATATATATATAAAGCAGTGTCGGCATTAGGTCGATGCGGAACTGATTTGCCGGCCGGACGGGTCGAACATGGTGCCATAGGAATCTCCCGCGGGGTGTCCCATGTGGTCTGCTGTGATTAGGTGTAGACTCTGAGGTTTATCTCCCCTCACTGAGCGCTCCATTCTTAGCTGGGTGTAACTCACCGGAGAAGAAAAGGCAGGAGGCAACTAGTTGCAGGACGAGGAACATCGCTGGCGTCAACAGAGATTCTAGTCCGATTGCAATTGACGAGACGATATCAATCGCGTCAGAACGCGTATGTACGTGGTTTAGAGCAACCGATTTCAACTGACATTTCCGGACAAAATCAATTTCCGGACTATCGTATCCTCGCGAATACTGATACAAGGACTTGTAACTACAGTGGAACCTCTCTATAAAGGACAATTTGGGACCAGGTAATTTGTCCACTGTAGAGAGGTTGTCCACTCTTCAGAGGTGAAAAATGTATTAGCACTGTAGGAGAATCTATTTTTGGTGCTTTACAGAGTGTCCTTTGTAGGGAGGTAATTTCAATGGTGTCTTTTATTGGGAGAGTCCTTTAATAGAGGTTCCACTGTAGTACCGTGGCTCTTTTCCTCTTGCGGTTCGCGTTGTTTATGAAAATGGATTAAAATTATCATTGGTCATAATGTAATATAACATGCAGCGTGTGCATGCTACGGAATTGTCCCCATAACACTAGCTGCATTTAATATATGCTATTGGTGCATTAAATTCCACTTTTAGGTATATAATATGTGCACATTGAAACTGTCACTTATGCATACTGTTTGTTGTACTGTTGTAGTAACCGATTCAGAATCTTCCAGCAACACTATGAAATAAAGGTCAAATTGATACAGTTACTGTAACAGAGTAACATCACTTGAGTGCTATAATAAGTCATGTGAACTGTGCACTCATCTAAGTAAGAAGGTTGGCACGATAAAATCAAATTAAGGCATGTTTTACACGGTAACAGAATAATACCACTTGTATGATTGCAGTAATAAGTTGCGTATACATACACCCCCTTCTAAGCTAGATGCTTAAGGTTTGCGATATGAGGGGAGGGTACTGACGACACCCAAGACTAAGAATTGTATGCTACAGGTGACTATAGATCTGGTGTAGCTGAGACACAATCCAATCCAACCAGAAGATCTGCATGTTCTTCCCTTCAACTCTCTTGTCAAATCACTCCACGCCAACACTATTCCCCCATCAGCTGACTTGGGGGGATGAACTAACCCACCAAAGTAGCATGTATCCTAGTCTAGCCAGCAAGACTGAGTTCCCCTTCAATTACCTCATGTTGAGTTGTTGAAATGTGCTTAGTGCTTTTTTTTTCCTATTAAATACTCCCTCATACACTGAAAAATATTACGCACCTTCGAATGTAGCTAGAGTTACGGGCTACATATGGAGATGAGAATTGTTTCAGGAGTTAGTTCATGTCCCAAGCTAGATCTGGTGAAAGTATCTGATTGACATGCCCCCTCTGCCACGAGCTATATAAAAAGGTGCTTACCATTTTTTTCTCCTATACTTTCTGTACATTGAAAATATTAATCACCTCCAAATGTAGCTATGATTACAGGCTACGTATGGACATAAGAGTTGTTCCATAAGTTTGTTCATGCCCCAGCCAGATGTGGTAAAAATATCAGATTGACATGCCCCCTCTGCCATGAGCTATACAAAAGATGCTTAGTGTTTTTCTCCTATACTATCCCAATGGCATACATTGTAAAATATCAAGCACCTCTGAATGTAGCTAGAGTTACAAGCCACATACAGAGATAGGAATTGTCTCACAAGTTAGTTCACATCCCCTTCTAGGTCTGGCTAAAATATCAAGTTGACATGCCCCCTTTCACCTTTGAATGTAGCTGGGGTTGTGGGCCACCTATTGAGATGGGATTTGTTTCACAAGTTAATTCACGTCCCCAGTTAGGTCCGACTAATTTATGAAGTTGATACGCCCCCTCTCTAATGAGCTATACAAAAAGGTGCTTAGCGTTACTCTCCTATAGTCCCATACAAATGGGGTATATAGCTGCAGAATCTTCATCCGGAATCTCGTGCAGTGCATCTTATAATTAGCCTCCCACACAACTGGTATATATTGACTTCATCCCACACAGTTGTACTATGCGTTAGAGTGTCTATGATAATACCGTAATAATATGTACATGTATAATATCCTACTGCATTATAATTATACTAAATAATAATAATTATTATTAATACTATTATTAATATATCAACTAGACTATAATAATTATTATATTATTATTGTTATAATTATACATTGCATTATACGACACCCTACGTAATGTTTGCATTAATCCCTCACAATAATAGTACTGTAATAATGAAGTGGATAATAATAATAGGTTTGCCTACAAAAATCAATGGCATTCAAAGGGAAAACCATCAATACTAGATAATTTGTATTAATAGTGAATATTAATGCATATAATAGCATTATAATGATAGTAAAGCAATTATAAGTCATATAACTGAGCTGTTAATCTATCCTCCAACGAATTGTTCCAGAAATGTGTCTTCATGGCTCACATGGGAATGCGTAGCACTTGAAGTTTCTTGGTTTTATGACTCTGCTTGCAGGCTGTGAATGAGAGACTACAAGGGTCAGTGCATGTGTGAGTGCGTGTTTTTGTACGCATGCGCGTGTGTGTGTGTGTGTGTTGTGTGTGTGTGTGTGTGTGTGTGTGCTGTGTGTGTTGTGTGTGTGTGTGTGTGTGTGTGTGTGTGTGTGTGTGTGTGTGTGTGTGTGTGTGTGTGTGTGTGTGTTATTCATTATGTACACATAAACATCTCTCTATAAAACACTCACACATTCATACCTTGCCATACAGACGCCTATCGCGAGTACGGATACACTTCCCAAAGTTCAGCATACACTTCTGAAGCTTAGATATGTTGTTCCTCTTCGTAGCACAAGTGTACCTCTCACATCCACCCGGAAGTGAGCGAGGAGCTCCCTCGGAATAGTAGCATGCCTTACACGAAGTCACATTACATGCAGAACTCAAACAAGATCCACCTTCGGGACTAAATTTACAGGGCAGAGAAAAATGCCAAGATGACATCTTGGGAAGTTGCTAAATGCACATGTACACAACTTTCATCCTGGTGAACACACAATTGAAAGGTGGATTAAAATAATGTGTGCCGACTCTATGGCATTGTGGTATAGCACAGGTAAGATATGTCCACACAGGTTACCAGACAGTTTCACTGTTTAATGATGTTAAAATTTATGATTAAGAACCAGGTGGGAAATTAGTAAAAACATTCAATTACCCACAGATGATATGTTATTGGACTGTGCTTACATACATACAAGTGTATGACTTATCTACAACAGCACACAAGTTAGTTGCACCCTGCCTAGGTGTGCTGCAGCAGATAAAGTGCTGATTAATACCACCAAGGGCTTCAAGTTAACACAAGTACATGATTGTGCACAAACTTACATAGAGCAGAGAGACTTCTGGTTTGATTTACAAAACTTCCTTGTACAGGGAGGAGGGCACTTGGGAACACACTCCTGTTTAGGACAGCATTCACCAGGAATAGGAGTTTGGACAAGCTCGGTGAAAGGAGGACAATGGAGTAATGAGCAACCTACAGACTGTGTAGAGTAGAGGGGAGATTACTGATTACAACAACAACAACAACGAGAATCAACAATACATTCACTATGAGAGTTTACAAGTTTAAACATTTCAGTCATAATTCAAAACTACCACCCCTATCATACTCTGATAAGATGAGGAGTAAAATATTATTATAACGTCACTGATGAGAACACAACATTATTGAGTGATATTTAGACTCACTGCACACACTGGTCCTGATTCAGAACACTGACTAGAAATGAGGAAGAACAAACACTCTGTGAATGTACACCATGTCATACAGGTATACATGTTAGTGTGTGCCATAGGTAGAGACGAAGGTATAAAACTGTCCCCACAATACAACCTGTCTTCACAGAGAACCTATTAAAACTGTTCAACCTTACCTAAGGATCATCATAATAACATATTCCGAACGAAAATACAGTCAATTCTATTGGATTATATCTGAACATGTAGTGAGATTCGGTGAGCAAACGTGACAATTAACTCTACTCACCAATTTACACAAGGATCCTCGTGAGGTATTTCATCTCCAACATTATAAGTGATTTCATTAACTTCACAAGTTGTCACATTGACGCATGACACATTGGGGCAGCATACTCCAGGTGCCCTAATAATAACTCTTTCTGTGCCAGGTGGACAATTCGGTAAGAAACAATCTATAGCCTGGAGGACAGAATCATGAGGAAATGAATAACCTCTCCTATGTATACACACTCTCATGTTAAAGCAGCATATCCCAGGTGCCCTAATAGTAACTTTTTCAGTACCAGGTGGGCAATCCGGGTTAAAACAACTTACAGCCTGGTTGACAGAAACACAAAAAATAATGAATGTATGAGTCTTCCTATGTTAATATCCCAAAAAGGCTCCCACCCATGGACCCATTCTGCAGCCATATTCCGCCGAGGATTACAGCTGATCCAAAGGTGCGTACAGTATTATACAGTGGAGGTCGGGATACGAATTGCTACAGTGATACATGGGGTAACAGGAGATAGTTTTAGACACCAGGTAATATGGTAAGGGTGCTTTTGAACAATGATAATGCTAAACTATATGGTTAAGTGTCCAGCACTGACCAATTTCCTATGTACATAATATGGAGATAACATTGACATCCGATGCAATAGCTCAGTATTAAGGATGTCAGGTGTGCCAAATTACTCTAGTTAGATACGTAGTTCCATAATATACCACAAGATATAATCTGTGATTCCATCTGGACCTCAACATGTCATCTCAAATGGCCAGACCCAATCAACAGAGGTTTGCAGCAACCATTTCATATTGTCACACCCAGAGTGTGCATTTTACTGTACTGTCTAAAGACAACAGACTACTCTTTCAGACTCCTATCCATACACAGTAGGTGTTAGCATCTTACACAAAATATTCACCATACTAACATGTGATTAGGTTATGTTTCAACATGGGTGTGTGGATGGAGTAAAGGTTTCATCTTGCAACGGATCGCCAAAAGGCCCACGAGGACTACACAAGGATTGTTCACTTGGAAAAGTGGTCAGTGATATATAACTCCACACAAATCAGTGATTGTAGTCTAAGAATGTTAAAGCCTACATAAGAGGTATGTACTAGCATCACACCTACCTACTTCACACAATGTGATAAGTGTGACGAGGGAATGCTTCAACAATGTGTGTGTGGTTAAAGTGAACACAAAATGACATCAAAGGTTGTCAAGAAATTCATGAAGACTACAAAAGGACTGCTCACTTCAGACAGAGATCAGTGATGACAGACCTCATGAAGTGGGTATACATTACTGAATGATTTGTGAAAGGTACTTACCAGACAAATGGGTTCCCCATCACTACCACACTGACTGCGAAAGAAGAAAGACAAAAAATGACTCTGTGTGTGTGTGTGCGTGTGTGCGTGGGTGCGTGTGTGTGTGCGTGCATGCGTGTATGCGTGCATGCGTGTGTGTGTGTACATGTACATGTGTGTCCAGTCTACATGGGTGTGTGCTTGTAGGAATCTTTGCATATTATGCACACATATATGTATCATGGGAAACTGGACATATTGTGTAACATAACACACATCATGACATACGTAATTGTAAGTAACAGAATTACAAGTATCATGATGTAAATAGTAGTTTGCATTTCTACCGTAGTAGAATCGTACTTTTCTATATATACCAAAGTACGTATTCCAAATATCATACGTAGTTCAAACATAATTACTTGATCACAGTGGAATTGTGAATCAATCGTAGTTTTCTCTGCAACTATTGCAATTCTTTTGTAATGACGTCATAACGTAACCTAAATTCATTGTTACACTATTGTGTGCCACAATTACATAACAAAAGGTTAATTTTTCTGTGATGTGTACTGTAAATACACATTCACATAATAATATCATACGATATATCTAATATGTATATACATACGTACATAGTCCCTACTCACCATTTAATACATGGATCGTCCTGAGGGATATCCTCTCCTGGTTGGTATGTCACCCCATTCTGCTCACAGGTGACGTTAACACAGTCCACCTCTGGACAGCACTCCCCAGGGATGTTGGTGGACACTGCTTTGGTACCAAAGGGGCAGTCAATCAAGGGACATGTAGTGGCTATCCGCTATTACAAGTAAAACGAGAAGAAACTTGATATGGAGAAGGACACAAGTAATGCTCAGAAATGTCACAATTAAGTGCAAGTAATATTTTTTCACTTTTAAGTGGAATGAATTACCGGTTCTACCACATACATGTACTGTGAATTGTTTCAATCTCCCCTCACTAATATAATCTGCTGTGTACCCACCAAAACCCAATAGCTGTCATCATTCCTGTATGTACACAAATTTATTGTTCCAGTGTACAGTACATACAAAAGGACTTAATGAACCAGCTACTCTTCTGGGTGGCCATAGGCAGCCTTATTGTTCTCACAATTAAAACATCTCCAGAGCAATGTTTGTAGCAATCACAAAAATGTGGCTGTATTGCGAAGGCTCCTTCAGTTCTTTGTGTTAATCATGATTTCAACTTTGAAACATTCTATCGTCGATTAAACCCTTAAAATCTCTATAATATCTTCAAAGGAAAACCTACGGTACTTCCCATAGTAAACTTCATGACGTCAGGCGGTCGACCGGCAGTCAATTAGCGGTCGGTCAACGGTCGATCAACGGTCGATCAACGGTCAGAGTGCGTACGTACGTATGAAGATGGCGGAACAAGATGGCTGACTTTATAAATTTTCGCAATAGAGAACTGATTTCTCTCGACAGGATTTAAGACAGTGTTAGCAATCACCCGCAAACTGAATAGTTTCCCAATTGGGCAATTTTAAAGCGTTTTCGTGAGACCTGGACTACGTATCGCAAGGAGGTCGGGCACCAGATCTTCGTCCGAAAGCCCGGAACCGATACTATCATGAAAAAGATAGACACGCGAATGGAGAAGAATGATAAAACAACTTTGGAAGAACTGAGGCTGCAGTCGCAAAAGGAAATAATCGTGGCGTCACAGAATTACGTACGTATGTAGCGTAATGGATAATAAAGCGAACGTTCGCCAACCAAAACCCAGACGGTCAACAATTGACACCCGTACGGTCATCGATCAACACCCGTACGGTCAACGATCAACACCCGTACGGTCATCGATCGACCGCCTGACGTCATGAAGTTTACTATGGGAAGTACCGTACAAGGAAATTTCATTTGGCTGTTTAGCCCTGAAAGAACAAAGGCATCCATTATCAACATTGACAATTCCAGGGCTGCAGATGGCCCATGATTTCTTTGAACGTACTAAATCCTATACGAATTGTAGTGGGTTAATGAGAATTCGTTGTCTGTGTCTTGGTGATGAACTATGAACCACGTGTGTATGTATGTATATCCACAGCACATATACACAATGCCATACAAGTACACCATATATGTACAAGTACGTACACCATATATGTACAAGTACGTACACCATATACGTATATAACCACTCACTCCACAAGATATTCTGTTGTCATCATTACACTCACTACATTGGGAGGATTAGTGTGGGCAGAGGATACAGTCACTGAACAATAGTACTGTATATGATGTGCTAATAGAGATAATATTATGCTCTAACTTACCAGCGCTCGTTGCACGGATCTCCTAGAATTATCCTTTCTCCCGATTTATAAGTGGTACCATTGTAGTCACAAGCTGCACAATGAGAAGTACAAGGGGGTGATGTACACATACCACACAGGTTTCTACATGACACATATTATACACATTGTATATATTAAGTATAAGATTATAGCAAACTAATGCAATTCAATCTCAGCCATAAAAAATCTTATTTGAGAGTTACCAATGAATATTTTTTTCAGCTTTTATTGCACATGACACAAATTGACACCTCTTGACAAGAAAACATGTGTTTACTAATTGAAAACTGAGCCAAGAATGTTCTAAAATTTTTAAACCATAAATGTAGATTACTAAGGTTTATCATCAGAGCATGTCATACATGCAGTTACAACCTATTATGGTTGAAAAATGTCCCAGTTCACTTGTTCACCATAGGTATGGGCCTCTACGATTATTACATCAAGTGAATAGATTGAATGGGCATGGGGCACTTACGCGGACACACTGGGCAGCATTCTCCTTCCAGCCTTGTTGATGACAGACCACCACAAGATACAAGGCAGAACGTGATCTAAACATATCCAGATGATAGTAAAAGTCGATCACAGGTATTTTTGAAAAAGTCATGTGTTATAAACTTACAGAGCAAATGCGTTCACCACGAGTTGAATTTTCACTAGTACCTGCACATAGACTGCAGAGACAGTAGAGGAAATGTGAGTGGGTGTGTGAGTCATGGTGAACATGTGAAGATGCCTATAAGTACAGTGCAACTTAGTAAGTTCAAACCAGGAGTATGCACTGGTTAGTACACACCCCTGGTTAGTACACACTCCTGGTTAGTACACACTCCTGGTTAGTACACACACTCCTGGTTAGCACACACACTTGGTTCATATAACCGTACCCGAGGTTAAACCACACACCTGTTTAGCACACACTCCTGGTTAAAATACACTTCCTCATTAGTAGTACACAATCCTGGTCAGTGCACATACATACGTATACGTACATAATAGTATACGTACATATAATTCACATCCTTATACCTACAGTTACCATGATAGACATACAGACATACACGCTCACCATGAAGTACATGGATCATCATCAGGGATTGGTTCACCGCCTTTGTAAGTGACTCCATCGACTACACAGGTTACAGGAACACACGTTCTGTTGGGACAACACTCCCCAGGTACATCTTCCTCCACCAGGGCATAATTGGGTGGACATTGAAGGAGACCACAACCAACACTCTGAGGAACAAGGCATGGCATGGGAAAAGGAACATTCGTTAAGTTTTATACTCATTGCTAATGTGATCACCATAATATTGAGTGACATTCAATTCAAACTCACTCCACACACTGGTCCTGATTCAGAACAGTGACTAGAAATGAAGAAGAACAAACACTCTGTGAATGTACACCATGTGATACAGGTAACACATGTTAGTGTGTGAACATTTGAAGATGCCTATAAGTACAGTGCAACTTAGTAAGTTCCAACCAGGATGCCCTGGTTAGTACACACTCCTGGTTAGTACACACTCCTGGTCAGCACACACTCCTGGTCAGCACACACTCCTGGTCAGCACACACTCCTGGTCAGTACACACACTTGGTTCAAATAACCGTACCCGAGGTTAAACCACACACCTGTTTAGCACACACTCCTGGTTAACACACACTTCCTTGTTAGTAGTACATAATCCTGGTCAGTGCGTATACATACAGTATATGTACATACAATATCGCACCCATACCTACAGTTACCATGATACACATGTACATACGTACACACTCACCATGATACACATGGATCATCATCAGGAATTGGTTCACCGCCTTTGTAAGTGACTCCATCGACTTCACAGGTTACGGGAACACACGTTCTGTTGGGACAACACTCTCCAGGTACCTTCTCCTCCACCAGGGCATAATTGGGTGGGCATTGAATTACACCACAACCAACACTCTGAGGAACAAGGCATGGCATGGGAAAGGAACATTCGTTAAGTTTTATACTCATTGCTAATGTGATCACAAAAATATTGAGTGACATTCAATTTAAACTCACTCCACACACTGGTCCTGATTCAGAACAGTGACTAAAAATGAAGAAGAACAAACACTCTGTGAATGTACATCATGTCATACAGGTATACATGTTAGTTTGTGCCACAGGTATAGATGAGGGCATAAATCTACTCTTAATCCCAATTATATCCAGCCTCCCACCTGCCCTCACAACACCACCTGTCCCCATACCACTACATGTCCCCATACCACCACCTGTCCCCATACCACTACATGTCCCCATACCACTACATGTCCCCATACCACTACCTGTCCCCATACCACTACCTGTCCCCATACCACCACCTGTCCCCACACCACTGCCTGTCCCTATACCATGGCCACCACCTGTCCCCATACCACCACCTGTCCCCACACCACTGCCTGTCCCTATACCATGGCCACCACCTGTCCCCATACTATCACCTGTCCCCACCCACCACCTGTCCCCATATCACCACCTGTCCCCATACCACCACCTGTCACCATATCAACACCTGTCCCCTCACTCCCTCTTATCCTCACACCTGGTGCTTGTGTCCCTAGACAAACTATTACAACTGTTAAACCTCACCTAATGCCATAATAACATGTTCAAACAACAATATAAGCAGTCAATTTTACTGCATGTACACCGAACCCGTACTGTTACTGGGAGATGTACTGTTAGTGAGCAAACGTGACTAAAACACTACTCACCAATTTACACAAGGATCCTCGTGAGGTATCTTATCTCCAACATTGTAAGTGATTTCATTAACTTCACAAGTTGTCACATTGACGCATGACACATTGGGACAGCATACTCCAGGTGCCCTAATAATAACTCTTTCTGTGCCAGGTGGACAATTCAGTAAGAAACAATCTATAACCTGGAGGACAGAATCATGAGGAAATGAATAACCTCTCCTATGTATACGCACTCTCATGTTAAAAACCCAAAAATGCTTTTAAAAGGGTTACAAAAGGAGTGTTCACTTGGGAAAGAGGTCAATGATAACACAACAATAATCAGTGATTATAGTCTAAGCCTACATAAGAGGTAATAGCACCACTCCTGATTTTCACCATGTGTGTGTGTGTGTGTGAATGCTTCAACAAGATGTGGGTGTGAACACAGGATGATGTCAATGATTGTCAAGGGACAATTGAGGGCTAACAAGGACTGTTTACTTCAGACAGAGATCAGCTATGACACTACACTATGACTGTACATGACTCAATGATTTGTGAAAGTGCTTACCAGACAAATGGGTTCCCCATTACTACCACACTGACTGCAGAAGAAAGATGGAAAATTGTCCGTATGTGTGTTGTGTGTGTGTGTGTGTGTGTGTGTGTGTGTGTGTGTGTGTGTGTGTGCGTGTGTGTCTGTGTGTGTGTGTGTGTGTGTGCGTGTGCGTGCGTGTGTGTGTGTGTGTGTGTGTGTGTGTGTGTGTGTGTGTGTGTGTGTGTGTGTGTGTGTGTGTACATGTGCATGTGAATCTGTAGTCTACATGCATGTGTGCTTGCAGGAATGCATTCATGCATGTTTTGTTTCATACACATGTACTTTGCATATTATGCATACATAGGATATGCATCACAGAAAACGTGACATATTGTAAGGTAACATACATCACAACATAATTGTAAATAGCAGAATTAAAAGTATCATGATACAAATAGTAGCTTGTAATTCTACCATAGTAGAATCATACTTGTTTGTACCAAACTGCGTATTCCAAATATCACAGTTTAATCGTTACTTGATCACAGTGGAATTGTACATTGATAGTAGTATTAACCAACCCTATTGCAATTTTTTTCATAATGTCATCATAACATAGCCTAAATTTATTGTTATGTTGCTGTACTCCTTCCACAATTACATTTCAATGGGTTAAATGTTCCGTGAAATGTATATACAGTGAGTATACACGTAACATTATAACAATATGATAAAATATTATAGTTACATAATAATATTATTACAACATACATAGTCCCTACTCACCATATAGTACATGGATCGTCCTGAGGGATATCCTCTCCTGGATGGTATGTCACCCCGTTCTGCTCGCAGGTGACGTTAACACAGTCCACCTCTGGACAGCACTCTCCAGGGATGTTGGTGGACACTGCTTTAGTACCAAAGGGGCAAGCAGTCGAGGGACATTCTGTTGCTATTGGCTATTGCAAGCGGAAACAGAATTAATATCAAACAAGAAAGACAATAATTATTATTATAAATACTCAGAAATGATCAGATTATCCAATTGATGTAAAGTAGTCTAATTTTCAGGTATCCCGAACATCTTATGTTTTACTATGCCCTATGAATGGCTCAGTGGTGAGATATGTAGCAGGAACAATATGGACCTCTTTAACCAATGTTACCAGGAACGTTTCCCATTTGTTAACAATTAATTTGAGTTCCAAACTTCTGATAACTATAATAGAATACTCCATTAAGTAGAGTACGTATACAAAATTAATAAACCACGTAGCCACTCACTCCACAAGATATTCTGTTGTCATCGTTACACTCACTACATTGGGAAGATTAGTGTGGGCAGAGGATACAGTCACTGAATAATAGTACTGTATATGATGTGCTAATAAACTGAGCCATAATATATGATGTGTTAATGGAAATTGTGCACTTACCAGCGCTCAGTGCACGGATCCCCTAGAATTATCCTTTCTCCCGATTCATAAGTGGTACCATTGTAGTCACAAGCTGCACCATGACAAGACACACAACAGTACCAGTACCAAATGTAGGAAACACTGTTCAGAGGCTCATGATTATACCATATGTACATATATAATATTATACGTATTGATCCCAACCACACACTTAAAAAATGATTTGAGAGATTGCCATGGACCAGATACTCCCACCTATTCACTGTAGGAAGTATACAAATTTGCATCTCTTAACATGGAAATGTGTTCACTAATTGATAACCACTGGTAACATCCCATTGTCTATAAACAGTTTAGTTGCATTTGTAAGGTTCGATCAGATCATGTTAATATACTCAGTGTTGGGAAAATATTATAGAATGTACATGTAAAATATAGATTATGTGTAAACGATAATGTATAAAATTGCAGTGTACAGATTATACGTATATTATTATTCAGGCATACAAATTGGTCACACCAACAATTTGCATGCTAGTGATCATACGCTGAGTGGAGGATGAAACACTTACGCGGACACACTGGACAGCATTCTCCTTCCAGCCTTGTTGATGGCAGACCACCACAAGATGTAATGCAGAGTGTGGCCTGTGCATTTACAGATGATTGTGAAAGTCATCACATAATTATTATTGAAAAAGTAATATGTCATGAACTTACAATGCAGACGAGTTCACCACGAGTTGAATTTCCACTAGTACCTGCACATGTACTGGAGAGAGAGTAGGAGAAGTGTTAGTGAGTATGTGAGTCATGGTCAAAATGATTGTGAAGAGACTGCAGTTATAGTATAGTGTAACTTGGTTAGCAAGTACTCAGTTAGTACCGTATACACTCCCGGTTAGGACATCATCCCGGTTAGCACACACTCCTGGATAGGACACATCCCTGGTACATACAAACTCCTGGTTAGTACACACTCCTGGTTAGTACAAACCCCTAGCTAGTACACACTCCTGGTTAACATACACTCCTGGTTAGTACACACTCCCAGTTAGTACACACTTCAAATTAGTACACATTCCTGGTTAGTACACACTCCTGGCTAGTACACAATCCTGGTTTTCGTACACATTCCTGGTTAGTACATACTGTGGTTGTAACAAGTACCTCTGATAAGAAGTACAGGTTAGGTGTTTAGTGTACCATTCAGGGTACTTGTATTACATCATATACGAGCAAACGAGTATTAGGTATATATCTACAACACTTAACATTCTCTCCCATACATCACTATTATAGTATGATACTACTAGCCTACATACACAAACTCTACTTGACATGTACTTACAGACAGTTATCATGAGGACATGTACATAGGTGTATGCACACACTCACCATGATTTACATGGATCATCATCAGGGATTGGTTCACCAGCTTTGTAAGTGACTCCATCGACTTCACAGGTTACAGGAACACACGTTCTGTTGGGACAACACTCTCCAGGTACCTTCTCCTCCACCAGGGCATGATTGGGTGGGCATAGAACGAGACCACAACCAACACTCTGAGGAACAAGGCATGGGGAAAGTAACATGTAATATAAAACTGTTTGACATTGTTTATGGCTAATGGCATGCATATAAATTTTGGTTTATCAAGTACATGCTTGCATGCCCTAATGTCTTGCTATTATGAGATAAAAGATTCTAAATACACTTTGTGAGACTATCACAGAAAGCAGCAGATAAGCATGAATGTAACATAACAGGCTACACACAGGACTTAATTTTCAAGGCAAACAATTTCATGAGAATATGTAAAATTCATTTTATAGCTAGCCCTGAATTCCACAAAGCTCATTTTCCAAGATCTTGATGTTCGCTTCTCATCAAGAATTTACGGTGTACATACATTTGTTTTTCAATCCTTTTTTCACGGTTGAGACACAATCACAAAAAGCATGAAAATTGTACATCTGAGAAATTTGTCACTATACTCTTACCAATAACTACTACAACATAATATGCAACTCACAGAACAGAACGGTCCCAAATCACCACATCCGCTAACAAACAGAACAGAACACATTAATGTACGTAATTTGACGTGTAAAAATTAATAACAACAACAACTATTAAAGAGAGAGTGAATGCAGTACTCACCAAGTTTCACAGGGATCCTCACTCGGTATGTCGTCACCAAAATTGTAAGTGACTCCGTCTGCTTCACACGTAATGTTGACACATTTGTATTGGGCACAGCACTCGGAATTCAAGGTCTCCAGTTTGGTACCGAGTGGACATCGAGGAGGAGGTAGACATACAACGGTAATCGGCTACAAAGTGAAGAAAACGTGGCATATTAATCTACCCAGGTTCCAATACAAACTAGGTAATTGTACAAGAGTAGTGATCACTTTAAAAATATGAGACTAATCAGATGAAATACTACAATTATAACAATTACAATAGTATTGTTTTAAATGTTAATCTACAATGACTTTGAAAATCATTTTCATTTCATCATTTATGATGGTTCTCCCCATCGATCTAAGGTGTAGTACACATTATCCTTTCAAAAATGGGGTGCTAGTCCTTTGTTTGGTCAAAAGACTTTGGATTGGAGAATCACGCCCAGCCTACGGTCATTTTTGGATAGTCTTAGATAAATAGATAGATCGGTCTGTAGTCCAACAATATCTGCTGTAAGCAGACCTTCCGGCTGTCCAGTGGATTGCCCAGGTGTCTACAAGCCCTGCCCTGCTGTACAGTTAATCAACAGGCTTGTTCTGGACCAGATGTACAACTGGGCTGATCGGATTTTACGAATTGTTTGCTAATTATCATCATTTCCGCATCTAGTCTGATTAATCCTAGATAATTATATAAGCAGGTGTGTGGTAATTATTGAAGTTCTGTTGGAAATCAACCTGCTTGGGGCTGATTGGTTGTTTAACAGCTAGGCCTGTTTAGTTGCAAAGTGGACGTCCACCCATCGCATTTTGAATGTTATTTCTTGCCTTTGATAACTTCCATGGAGATAGATATTTATCTTAAGATTCTTTCAGTATACGTGCAGCCCATTGAAATCTGTCATTTAACAGACCTGTCTGGCTATACATCAGGATTCAAGGACGGTTGCCGAATTGGTTGCACAATAGGAGCGATTAGTCTCGCGTAGCCCAGACCCGCTTCTCGCCTCCATTTTTATAAGTATGACGTCATGCGGTCGGCGAGAAGGGAAGGGGTCTGGTCAACGACCGCATGACGTTATAATTATAAAAATGGAGACGAGAAGCGGGTCTGGGCTACACGAGACTAAGGAGCGATTGTTTCTTTAAATGGTATGTTAAATTGTATTACTGGGCACCTAACCTTTAGATTACCAATACTAGGGCCTTAATCATTTTCAGCTCATCATCCAAGCATTCCTTCTTTTGGCCTGTATATAGTCCATTAGAATGTACCATTTGAACACGATGTGATGTCATAGTATGAAATTGCAGATCACACGAATGCAACCACTTGCTTAACGTGCGAGTTTTGAGAGCACTACATCTTAAAAAGCCTCAAAAGATCTTACCAACAAAATACACAACTCAGTAAACAAAATTACTGCTGTACCCTCAGTAACATCTCGGAAGCATGAAATCGAAAACACACTGTTATTATTGTATGTAGCCCTTAACATGTATGTGCATGCATGTTTTCTTGCAGAATTTACATTTGGATGGTGATGAGCTAGTATTCCCACTGATTAAAATTGATAGCGTTGATTAACCTGTACATATTGACAATTTAGTATATGAACTCACTGCACAAAAAATTCTTCCACTACTGTCACATTCACTACAAGAAATAGGAGAGAATACATTCAGTGAGTAAAGTGGTGATTGTGACGATCATAGTACTAATCATACTACTCCACTGTATGTACACTGTAGTATCACTAATAATATCGTTTTGATGATTGACAGTCTCGTATGAATTGTCCACAAACAGGCAAACAGTGCAGTCCATTTTAAAGTAATTCCTTTAGGACTATCATAAACAGGAAATTAACACACAAACCATGCATTGGTGAATACACAGGGAGTGACCAACACACAACTGTGTCTACACTGGCTGCCTATTGTGATACAGCTCAGTCAAAAACAACCCCCAAGACATACAGCCATGCAGTTGGTTGGGACAGTTGAGGACACAATACACATACATAGGATTTCTTCCTTTACAAGAGGAAGTTTACATCTTTTCAATTCATTTCTTGAGTCATGAATTGGCTCAGTTCCTATTATGAATTCACACATGGGAACTGGGAGGTTTTCACACTGGAGGTTCAATCACAGGTGGTGACCCCTTGACCAGTTGAAAGGTGTTAGGTGTCACATATAAATCTTTTATCTACCAAAGTATGGCTTCATGGTTGTTGTTCCCAGGCTCCTCACAGGCTTCATCACAGTACAGTCAGGTGTACAGCAGTACATAAGGTGCAATTAATACATAATACAGCACTGTATCGAAGATAGGGGATACTGTATTACTGCACTAAGTTGTACTAGGTACATGTGGAGATTATGTAGAGTCTCACATGTATTCTCCATTAAGAGCCAAACAGTATAGCCCACTCTACAATAGTTCCTTTATATCGCTACTACAAACAGATAATATTATACTAATGTGTCCAATATTATTGTCACGTATTGATGAATATACAGTGGTGTCCAACAGATACCTGTGTCTACACTGGCTGCCCATTGTAATACAACATGGGCTAAAACAACCCACATGGTACACAACCATGCAGCTGGTTGGGACTGGGGAGGATACTCTATATATCACTTCCTTTATAAAGGGAAGTTTAAATCATTTTCTTTCATTTCTTAGGTCATCATTATGGTTCAGTGCATCTCCCTTTTGATTACAGATGGAGGCCAGGAGGTTGTTATGTAGGAAGTTAGTTTCTGTGCTAACATTCTGGTGATTCCAGTAATATGATAATGTTGAATGTCTGTTGTGCAGTGCAAGGTGTCAAATGTAAACCTTTCATCTACATGGCTTCATGGTTGTTGTGTTCACAGGCTATTTACACTAAGGCTTCACCACACAGAAAGTGGCAGGAGACTATCAGTAAGAGTGGGGACAACAGCAAACAAATCTGACTTCTATAATATCCTGGGGGTATAGGAGGCTGCAAGTACCCAGACAGGGACAGATGAAGAGAGCTAGTATGGCTATCTGTCCTAGAGTCTCAGAATGAATTGCACAGAGCATTTGTAGCACACACCTGAGCACATGACCCCTTGAAAAATTATTCACGCACCTACAAGTAATATTAATATCTCCCACCCCCTAGGATGTATTCCATTTCATTGGGCCCAGGTATATAGGTTTCTTTATATCCCCTTTGTAAGTGGATGTGATCTGAAAGTCATGCAAGATGTTATATCATATGCGTGCAATTTGTTCACATTTTTATACTTTTACAAATGTCATAAATCACTACTCGTTTGCAATACTATACGTATTCAGATACAAAATTTCTATTTGTAATATGCTATGTATGTGTACTGTCAGTAAATAGACATGAATATTCCCCTGCCATAATATGCATGGTATTTAAAAGTGTGTACTCACCAATCATGTGTACAAGGGTCTCCAAGGGGAAGAGAGTCCCCTGGTTCATATTTTGTACCGTTGATTTCGCATTCTGTGACAAAACGCAAACAACAAAATTAATACATGCAATTGCAATAACACTCAATAGTATTTCAGGTTATTGATTGATATTTGATGATATAACATTGCGAGTGCTTAATTGTTGATACCATAGCTGGTGTGTGTCATGCATGTATGTACATAAGTGTTGGTATGGGAAGATAGATATGCATGCAAGTATCTGAGCTCTAGCCAAAGACAACACACTGTCAGGGTATACGTTCATATATACTTTCAAGTGAATTCATGTGCTGCAGCAATACGTACTTGGACAAAATGGGCAGCACTCTGATGGATCTCTCAATGGCTCAAAACCTCCACATTGAATTTTTGAAACAAAGAAACAGTCAACAATCTAAATATATAAATAAGATGAATAGAAGTTAGAAGATGTTAATTAACAAAGGTATGACCATCAATGACTGTGTTTGTTTGTGCATGCATGTGTGAGTGAGTGTACGTGTGTGTGTGTGTGTGTGTGTGTGTGTGTGTGTGTGTGTGTGTGTGTGTGTGTGTGTGTGTGTGTGTGTGTGTGTGTGCGCATGTGTGTGTGTGCGTGTGTGCATGTGTGTATGTGTGCCACTTTGTAAAATATTATAGTTCATGTATCATGTGTGTCTGAAGTTCTCAGTGTGTGGCAGTGATTCGGTTCATTTCAATTCAATTCCTCCTACTGTAATAGTGAAACTCACAGCACAGACTGGACGCCCATCATCTCCACAAAAACTGCAAATGAAATAATATTATATTGTACATTATCAATATTATTAGCAGGGGATATGGAATATGCGCATGTGGGACATGTCCATTAACACTTGCATGGCTTCTGCAATCGACGACTTTTAGTAAAATTCAAATATCTCTATTTTTCTATAGGAAGGTGAAACGGACACGAAACATTTTGAAGACATCATTAGAGGATATAAACTTTGCTTTAAGAACTTTTTGTAGTAATTCGCTCAAAAATTATGGAAAGAATCGGCGTTATAATATGCTTATATAAAGTTTTTTTTGCCGGGGGTTTGCTAAGGGAGCTCCAAATGGGACCATTTCTAGATTATTAGGTACGCTAATGTATTATCTAGAAGTCTACCGAGGGGGGGGGGTTTGATACAATTAAGCCTTGATGAGATATTAACGAAAATATGGTAAATCATAAAATCTTACCGTGAATTCTCGCTAATAAGTCTTCAACGGAATAACGATACAAAATTCCCCTCGGTTAAAAGTTTAATCATCGTCGGATCTCAGTATTACAGTCTATGGATAAGCATTTTGGATAAATACTGAATCACTTATCGATGGATAAGCATTTTTGGATATTGGATTGGAAATAACACTGCCATGACTTGAAGTGAACATACAAGCCTACCATCAATAGATCAGTGTCAGTTAACCTCTACAACGTACCTATAGTTACTGTTGTATTCTGGCTGCCCAGCCTAATGCGTATATACAGAATCATGCACGAGTATGATTCATGCAGTAAAGGTTGTGTGGGGTCTATGATGACGATGTTGCAGGATAGCTCACCAGCCTACTCGACAAGGGTTGCTGCTAGGAACGTCATCTCCAATGGGGTATATCTCACCGTCAACTACACAACCAGCAGGTGGGGAAGGCGAGGGAAGGACCACTGGAGTTGAACGGGTGATAAATAGATTGAGAATATAAAACTTCCTGTGCACTATAGTACAATACTGCTCGAAACAAATGTATTTTATATGCACTAAACGCCACAAATGGGCGTAGCTATTTACCTCCACAATAGACGGTTCCAACGAAAGTCAACAGAAGAAGGCACTTGGCGAGCATTGTTCCTTGAGATGGATTGTTGCTGAATCCTGTTATTCAGCTACGGGTTTGGTGCTACTTCAGCAGCAGTAGGGCAATTTATAGACCGCAACATTAGCATAGAGGCAGTGGGAAGCCGTCCATATTATTGTGACACGTACCAATCACGTGTGAATGACGCAATATGACGGGTGGAGGACCCTTACACCACTTTTTTGTCGATTCGGGGTTTTCAATCCCCTAGATTCCAGCAACAATTCTACCAATCCAGCAGGTATCTACCAAAAGCATATGCATGAAAAGAAGCCTATAAGAAAAGGGCGACTCAGGTAGAACATTTTCTCTCCTATACTCGCACATACAGTACATTGAAAAAAAATATTAAGCACCTACAAATGCAGCTGAGGTTAAGGGTTAGCTGCAGAATCTTCATCCAGGATCTCATGCAGTGCATCTTAGCCTCCCATACAACTGGCATTGATTTCATCTCGCACAATTATTATAATACATGTACTGTACTATGCATTATTTAGTGGTTAAGACATGGGCACAAGGGCATTATGACATATAAATACTGAGTCCCGAGGGCGCGAAGCGCCCGAGGGCGAGTGTATTTATATGTCATAATGCCCGAGTGTCCATGTCTTAACCATTATAGCATCCGTTGCTAACGCTTTATACTGTTGCTAGCGCTTTATACATTATAAAATTGCTGTATAATAGTACTGTTTCTATGGTAACGGATGCTATAATATCTTATAATGTATACACATAATATACATATACTGCTATGTATTAATTATACATTATAATAATAATTATTGTTATTATATTAATGGGTCTGGACTATAATAATGATAATTATTATTATTATTATTATTATTATGCATTGCATTATTATCCGATACCATATATAATGTTTGTATTAATTCCTCACAATTATACTGTAATAATGAAGTGGATAATATTATTATTGATAGGTTTGTCCACAAAAATGAATGGCATTCCAAAGGAATCCCATCAATACTGGATTATTTGTACTAATATTGAATACTAATGCATATTATTTACCATTATAATGATAGTAAAGCGATTATATGTTATAATAACTGAGCTATTAATCCATCCTCGAATAAGTTGATCCAGAAATGTGTCTTCATTGCGGAGTCTAGCAACCATCAGTCTGTGTAGAGGTTGGGGGGGGGGGGTGGACACTGATTAAGAACTCAACAGTACATTCACTGTGATAGAGATTACATTCATACTAAATTTAACATATCAGTCATAATTAAACTACAACCCCTATTACACTCTTATGAGCTAAGTAGTATGATATACCTATAACATCACTGATGAGAACACAACATCATCAAGTGACATGATGTTATATAGCATTCAATGTAATGACAAAATTTCCAAGTATGCTATTACACAGGCTAACCTGATATTAGCCAGAACTAAGTATCACAGAAATTAACAATTGGTTCACATCAAAGACAACTACATGCAAAATTATTTATCATTTATTTTAATTTTCACAGCATAAAATAATAATTCTGTTATAATACTTCAAAGCTATATACCCCTCCTATTGCACTGCTATCATACAGTATAGTATACAACAATACTGATGTGATCACGACATTATTAAGTGACATTTCAATTTGAACTCACTCTGCACACTGGTCCTGATTCAGTGCAAAGACTAGAATTGAGGAAGAACAAACATTATGTGAATGTACACCATGTCATACAGGTATACATGTTAGTGTGTGCCACAGGTAGAGATGAGGGTATATATACAACTGTCCCCACACCACAAACTACCCCATTGCATGCTTATATATATCTCTAGAGAACCTATTAAGACTGTTAAACCTCACCAAAGGGTCACCCTATTAACATGTATAAAACGACAATAATCAGTGAATTTCAACTTTCAGATAATAAACTGTCAATTTTACCGCATGTACTCTGAACAAGTAGTGAGATTCAGTGAACAAACGTGAAAATGAACTCTACTCACCAATCGTAGCAAGGATGCCCAACAGGTATCTTATCTCCAACATTGTAAGTGACTCCATTAACTTCGCAATTTGTCATATTGACACATTGCACATTGAGACAGCATACCCCAGGAATCTGTGTAGTAACTCTTTTGGTAATAATTGGGCATGATGCGTAGGTACACGGTCTTTTCTGATGGAGACAAGATATACATAAGGATAAATGTATTTGGTAGAGTAACATGTTATAAACTTACAGAGCAGAGGATTCCACCATGAGTTGAGTTTCCACGAATACGTACACATTTACTGCAGAGACATTACAAGTGGGGAAGTATTATATAAGTCATTGTAAATGTGTGAAGACTACTGTGAGTACAGTGCAACTTAGTAAGTATCCAATTTAGTACACACTCCAGCCTAGTATAATATACTCCTGGTCAGTACAAACTACCTGCTAGTACAAACTCCTGGTTAGTACAAAAACTGGTTAGTACAAACTCCTGGTTAGTACACAACCCTGGTTAGTACGAAATATTGGTTAGTATATTATACAAACTACCTGCTAGTACAAACTACTGGTTAGTACAAAAATCGGTTAGTACAAACTCCTGGTTAGTACAAAATACTGGTTAGTAAAAAACTCCTGGTTAGTACAAACTCCTGGTTAGTACACAACCCTGGTTAGTACGAAATACTGGTTAGTACAAAATACTGGTTAGTAAAAAACTCATCATTAGTACAAACTCCTGGTATACATACAGTACATACAATTCACATCCATTCATACAGTTACCATGATGAACATATACATACATACACACTCACCATGATCCACATGGATCATCATCAGGGATTAGTTCACCAATGTTGTAAGTGACTCCATTGACTTCACAGGTTATAGGAACACACGTTTTGTTGGTACAACATTCTCCAGGTACCTTCTTCTCCACCAGGGCATAATCGTTTGAGCATTGGACGCGATCACATTCAACACTCTGAGAAATAGTGAGTGGAGAAAAGGAACAAAGGAATTCTGATAATCATTGCTAATGTCATACACAATAGTCAAGGTTCATCCAGTGCTCCCTCTATTGCACCACTGTTTAAGAGAAATAATGTCCAAATACATGTACATTGTACAGAGTGTCACAAAAAGTAGTAGCTAGACATGAATTTAGCATAAAGTGTAATGACAAAATCAATCATTTTATTATATATTTCACAGAATAATAACATTTCAGTCATAATAGTTCAAAGCTATATACTTCTCCTATTGTACTGTCATCATACAGTACAGTATACAACAATACCGATGTGATCACGGCATTACTATTTGACATTCAATTTTAACTCACTCCACACACTTGTCCGGCTTCAGAACAGACACTAGAAATGAGGATGGACAAACACTCTGTGAATGTACACCATGTCATACAGGTATACGCATGTTAGTGTGAGCCACAGGTAGAGGTGAGGGTATAAATCTGACCCCAAGTAAAAACTGTCCCCACACAATTAAGTACCTATCACCACCTGTATCCACCCTCCCACCTATCCCCCATCACTATCTGTGTCCACCCTCCCACCTATCTCCCATCACCACCTGTGTCCACCCTCCCACCTATCCCTCAGCACCACCTGTGTCCACCCTCCCACCTATCCCCCATCACCACCTGTGTCCACCCTCCCACCTTCCCCCAGCACAACCTGTGTCCACCCTCCCACCTATCCCCCAGCACAACCTGTGTCCACCCTCCCACCTATC
The DNA here is from genome assembly GCA_964020155.1 of Chondrilla cf. caribensis. Classification (NCBI taxonomy): domain Eukaryota; kingdom Metazoa; phylum Porifera; class Demospongiae; order Chondrillida; family Chondrillidae; genus Chondrilla; species Chondrilla cf. caribensis. The sequence continues at coordinate 1,042,446 of OZ026551.1, read as the reverse complement.
CCCCATAACTACCTGTGTCCACACACACTATCCTCCATCACTACCAGTGTCCACCCACACACCTATCCCCCATCACCACTTGTGTCCACCCACACACCTATATCCATCCCCATGCAACTGTGTCCTCACCTATAGGTATCCAGGGTCTATGGTTGTATAACCTACCCAGCCTGGACGTGTATAATATTACACACGTGTAAATATTCACAAGTATGATGCATGCAGTAAGGTTGTGGGAGTTCTACTTCGGACGAAACCTGCTGATGATGATCGTGCAGGATAGCTCACCAGGGTTGACAAGGGTGGCTGGGCATTTCCTCTCCAACAGCATATGTAACACCGTCAACAGAACAACCTGGGGGAGGCGAGGGAAGGACCACTGGAGTTGAACGCAGGAGATAAACAGCTTGAGAATATGAAACATCCTGTGCGGTATATTACAATACTGCTCGAATGATATGTATTATGTGTGCGCTATATGCTACACACAGGCATATCTACCTCCACAATAGACGGTTCCCACGAAAGTCAACAGAAGGAGGCACTTGGTGAGCATTGTTCCTCGAGATTGTTCAACTTGCTGAACTCTGTTATTCAGCTACGGGTTTGAGGCTCATGATGCTACTGCTGCAGCAGTTGGACAATTTATAGACCTGCACCGTTTTATCATAGAGACTATGGTTAGATGATAGTGGAAGCCATGCATACTATTGTGAAACGTAACAATCCCCTGTGAATGTCGCAATATGTCACAAATAGCCACAGGGTATCTACATTGTTATAAATATCATTATATTCACCATCAGTAATAGGACCACCTCAATAATGAGACCACATTAGTAATAGGCCCACCTCAGAACTAGGGAGCACCTTTATCACTACAGTATAGGATGTACTCCTTCCTAGGTCTGGATTTCCTGTATTGCAATAATTATTATTGTATTACTCCATGGACTTTCAACACGAGCATCTTACAATTGAATCCACTTTGTTTGGTCCCATAGGTGGTTTAAATTGCGAGGCTCTACTGTTGCAAGCCCTTCAACAGGTCCCATGGGTGGTCTCAATTGTGAGGTTAAACTGTACTTCAACTGGTCCTATAGGTGGTCTCAATCGCAAGGTTCTACTGTAATTGGTCCCATAGGTGGTCTCAATTGTGAGGTTCTACAGTAATTCAACTGGTCCCATAGGTGGTCTCAATTGTGAGGTTCTACAGTAATTCAACTGATCCCACAGGTGGTCTTAAGTGTGAGGTTCTACTGTAGGTCTAAGGTGGTCTTTATGTAGGTACTATGTGTAGCTACATGGTTGTATATTACTATACATGTGCAGTATTCGTATGTATAGTTTAACCCTGTGAAAGTTAAAGCGTATACAGTACACTATCATTAAGTTCATGAAATTAAGGATATTCACATATATGCCATGGTATGCAGCTATGGGTAGTTTGCGATGTGCAAGGAAGTAATGGTCAAAATATAATAATATTTTAATCATTATCATGTGAACTCCATACCAGTATGATGTCAATGGTACAGTTCCCATCACCTCACCTTCAGACTAACCTCACCAATGGCACTAGCACTTTCAATCTCCTCCTGACATTGCCCATGTCTGTCTCTTGGATTCTTTGTTGGGTGATAGGAGGACACTACATGGCTTCAGTACAGACATGTCCCAATAACATCCTAAATGTGGGTGTACACAAAAATTCTTGTCTTTCTTACAGTACCAATGAACCACCACAGAAAGTCTTGCTTTTCTCAAAAAGGAAGCAATGCTAACCACCACAAAGGTGGACCCAGCAGACAGGGATTAGATCACGATAACATCCTAAAGGTGTATGTACACAAAGAGTCTTGCTTCTCTCACAAAGGAAACACCTGTGAACCACCATAAAAGTTGACCCACAGACAATGATTAGGTAACAGGCTTTGGTGAATAGCAAGATCAGAATCCGTGGAAGGGTAAGCAGCTGACTTTGGATCGTATGTGTTACACGTGTAGTGTAGTTGGTATATAGGAAGGTCAGAATCGATGGATTCGATTGGGTAAACAGTTGGCTTTGAATTGCATGTGATATATAGGTGAGTATATAGCAAGTTCAGTATCCATGGTAGGATAAGCTGTTGACTTTCAATTTTGGATTGCATGTGATGAACATGTGTGCACGGCAATCACACACACACACACACACACACACACACACACACACACACACACACACACACACAGAGAGAGAGAGAGAGAGAGAGAGAGAGAGAGAGAGAGAGAGAGAGAGAGAGAGAGAGAGAGAGAGAGAGAGAGAGAGAGAGAGAGAGAGAGAGAGAGAGAGGGAGAGAGAGAGAGAGAGAGAGAGAGAGAGAGAGAGAGAGAGAGAGAGAGAGAGAGAGGAAGAGGGAGAGGGAGAAAGAGAGAGAGAGGGCGGGAGGGAGGGACCGGAGGGAGGGAGGGAGAGAGAGGAGCAGCTATTACAGACTGTTATGGGAAACAGTTAACATTTCTACTTTCATCGACCGTGACAATATATGTGTCCCACGTATCTCTGCATGCTAAAAGGATGTTAATTATATGCCACAAATAAAGGAAAAGGATGGTTACACAGAAATAACAACAAAACATGAAATTACTAAAGGCTGCTTTTAAGTTATTCTAACCAGCAAATTTCAATGGAAACCATCACAAACTGTTACTGAAAACATTTAACCTCTCCTGTCATGAGTGCCCATAAGCACAAACCCTAGACAGTATCTCTCCTGAAAGGGAGTTAAATGAGGGAATTTCAAGGCTGAAAACAGATTGCATGTCTAATTGTACCAGGAAATACCTAGTACAATTGTATTGGCTACTGCCATTGTGCCCTCAACCTCGAGAAGAAAGCATTTGGTAACAAAAGTAACCCAGGTTAGCTGCAGAATCTTCATCCAGAATTCCATACAACTAGTATTGATTTCATCTCACACACACAATAATACATGTCCTATACTGTGCATTATAATACCATATAATGTGTATACCGCTATATATTTATTATACTTATAATTATTGTTATTATATAAATAGGTCCAGACTATAATAATATTATAATTATTATTATGCAATGAATTATTATCCGATACCATATATAATGTTTGTATTAATCCCTCACAATTATACTGTAATAATGAAGTGGATAATAATATTCATAGGCTTGTCTACAAAAATGAATGGCATTCCAAAGGAATCACATCAATATTTGTACTAATATTGAATAGTAATGCATAATATTTAACATTATAATGATAGTAAAGTGATTATATGTTATATAACAACTGAGCTATTAATCTATCCTCAAATAAATTGATCCAGAAATGTCTCTTCATTGCGGAGTCGGGCAACCTACAGACTGTGTAGAGTCAGGGGTGGATACTGATTACAATAACAACAACAGAAGCAATGAGAACCACAACAATAAGAACTCAACAGTACATTCACTGTGATAGAGATTACATTCATACTAAAATTAACATATCAGTCATAATAAAACTACCACTCCTATTAAACTCTTATGAGCTAAGTAGTATCATAATGATATACCTATAACATCACTGATGACAACACAACATCATCAAGTGACATAATTTTATATAGCATACGATGTAATGACAAAAGTTTCAACTTGAAGGCATGCTTTTTCACAGGATAACCAGTCCTGAGACTAGCCAAAACTAAATATCACAGAAAGTGACGTTTGGTTCACATCAAAGACAACTGCATAAAAATTTATCATTTTATTATTATAATATTCACAGAATGAAATAATAATTCTGAATCAGTTATAATAGCTCAAAGCTATATACCCCTCCTATTGCACTGTTATCATACAGTACAGTATACAACAATACTGATGTGATCATGACATTATTAAGTGACATTTCAATTTGAACTCACTCTGCACACTGGTCCTGATTCAGTGCAAAGACTAGAAATGAGGAAGAACAAACACTATGTGAATGTACACCATGCCATACAGGTATAGATGTGTTAATGTGTGCCACAGGTGGAGATGAGAGTATATATCTGTCTCTGAGTCCCATCTGTCCCCACCCAACCACCAGTTTCCAAATTGTGAATAAGCATAATTTTAACCATGCAAAGTTTTCCCGCAATATGGTATACACACTCCTGGTTCATACACACTCCTGATCAGTACATACTCCTATTTAGTACACACTCCTGTTTAGTACACACTCCTGGTTAGTACACACCCCTGGTTAGTACACACTCCTTCCCGGGTATGGTTAGGGTTACAAGCACATGAGTATAAGTGGGAATGTATCTACAACACTCAACATTCCCTCCCATACATACATCACTATAGTATGATACTACTAGCCTATGAACAAACACAACATGACATGGACTTACAGACAGTTACCATAATGGACATGTACATACGCAAGTACATACATGCCCACACTCACCATGTATTACATGGGTTATCATCAGGGATCAGTTCACCGCCTTTGTAAGTGACTCCATTGACTTCACAGGTTACAGGAACACACGTTCTGTTGGGACAACACTCTCCAGGTACATCCTGATCCACCGTGGCATGATTGCGTGGGCATGGGGGGAGACGACAACCAAAAATCTGAGAAATAGGGCATGGAGAAAACTTTAAGGAACATACGTTAATTCTTATACATAGAAAAGGAACAAATGAATTCTTATACTCATTGCTAATGTCACGCACACTAGTCAAGGTTCATCAAGTGCTCCCTCTACTACACCACCAGAGAAATAATGTCCAAATACATGTACATTGTACAGAGTGTCACATAAAGTAGTAGACATGAATTTAGCATAAAGTGTAATGACACAATTTCCAAGAATATGCTTTTTCAAAGAATAACCAGCCCTGAGACTAGACAGAACTAAATATCACAGAAAGTGACATGTGGTTCACATCACAGACAACTACGTACTAAATTAATCCTTTTTATCATATTATATTTTAAAAATAATATTTCAGGCATAAAATTCAAGCTATATACCCCTTATATTTATCATAGAGTATAGTTTACAACAGTATTAAATTTATTGATGTGATCACAATAATATTGAGTGATAGTCAAATCAAACTCACTCCACACACTGGTCCTGATTCAGAACAGTGACTAGAAATGAAGAAGAACAAACACTGTAAATGTACACCATGTCGTACAGGTATACACATGTTAGTATGTGCCACCGGTAGAGATGCCTAGGGTATAAATCTGGCCCTAAGTCCCACATGCCCCACACAACCACCTGTCCCCATACCACCACCTGTCCCCATATCACCACCAGTCCGTCTTATCCTTGCACCACACGCTTGTGTCCCTATTTGCAATTGCTAAACTTTACCTAAGGCCATAATAACATGTCCAAACTACAATAAAACAGTCAATTTTATTGCATGCACACCGAACTAGTACTGTTACTGGGAGATGTACTGTTAGTGAGCAAATGTGACAATAGGCTCTACTCACCATTTGACACAAGGATCCTCGTGAGGTATTTTATCTCCAAGTAAGAAAGTTGCTCCTTTAACTTTACAAGTTGTTGCATTGACGCATGACACATTGGGGCAGCAGACTCCAGGTATCCTAGTAATAACTCTTTTTGTAAGGGGTGGACAATCTGGGAAGACACAATCTATAACCTGGAGGACAGAAAACATGAGGAAATGAATAACCTCTCTTATAAATACACTCTCTCATGTTAAAATCCCAGATATGTTCTAAAGAGGGCTACCAAAGGAGTGTTCACTTGAGAAAAAGGTCAGTGATAACACAACAAGAATCAGTGATTGTAGTCTAAGTACTACAGTAACTGAGCCTACATGAGAGGTAATAGCATCACACCTATGAAATAATAGACAAATAGTGTGTGGGAAGAACATTAATCCTATACTCATGGTCAGTGAAATAATAACAAAATAGTAGAGAAAGAGTGTGGGAGAAGAAGAACATAAAGTCTTATACTTATTGCTAATGTCATACATACTAGCCAAGGTTCATTAAACGCTCCCTCTATCTCAACACTATTTAAGAGGAGAATTGTCCAGATATACATACTGTCTTAAGAAGTAACAGATACGAATGTAGCATCAGGTGTAATGACCGAAATTGAACAACGATGCACCCAATGTCACAGATTAGCCAACACTGTGATTTGCCAGAACTAAATGTCACAGAAATATTAAATTTTCACATCTGAAGACAACTGAACAAAATCAATCAATTTTATTATAAAATTATATTTCACAGAATAATAACATTTCAGTCATAATAGTTATATAACCCCTCCTATCATACAGTATAGCATGCAACAACACTGATGTGATCATGATATTACTAAGTGCCATTCAATTTAAACTCACTGCACACACTGGTCCTGATTCAGTGCAAAGACTAGAAATGAAGAAGAACAAACACTCTGTGAATGTACACCATCCCACAGGTAGAGATGAGGGTATAAATTTGACCCTACTCAGCCTGATACACGTGCATATAATCATGGGCATGATGCATGCAGTAAGGTTATGGGGGGTCGACTTTGGACAAAACGTGTTGATGATGATCGTGCAGGATAGCTCACCATAGTCGACAAGGGTCACTGCTAAGAATGTCCTCTCCAACAGTGTATGTAACACCGTCAACTATACAACCTGGGGGAGGCGAGGGAAGGACCACTGCAGTTGAACGGGGGAGATATATAGCTTGAGAATATGAAACATCCTGTGCGGTATATTACAATACTGCTCGAATGATATGTGTTATGTGTGCGCTATATGCTACACACAGGCATATCTACCTCCACAATAGACGGTTCCCACGAAAGTCAACAGAAGGAGGCACTTGGTGAGCATTGTTCCTCGAGATTGTTCAACTTGCTTAATTCTGTTATTCAGCTACAGGTTGACTCATGATGCTACTGCTGCAGCAGTTGGACAATTTATAGACCTGCACCGTTAGATCATAGAGACTATGCTTATGGTTAGATGGTAGGGGAAGCCATCCATAATATTGTTATTGTGAAACGAAAACAATCACCTTTGAATGTCGCAATATGACATCAAGAAGGGCCACAGTCACCATCAGTAATAGGACCACCTCAATAATGCGACCACATTAGTTATAAGACCGCCTCAGTGATAGGACCACCTCAGACTTAGGGAGCACCTTTATCATTACAGAATAGGATGTACTCCTTCCTAGGTCTGGTTTCCTGTATTGCAATTGCATTATATTACTCCATGGACTTTCACCCCGAGGATCAAGACCACCTCACAAATGAAACCACTTTGTTTGGTTCCATAGGTGGTTTAAATGGTGAGGTTCTGCTGTACTTCAACTGGTCCCACAGGTGGTCTCAATCGTGAGGTTCTACTGCTACTGCACTTCAACTGGTCCCATAGGTGGTCTCAATGGTGAGGTTCTACTGTACTTCAATTGGTCCCATGGGTGGTCTCAATGGTGAGGTTCTACTGTACTTCAATTGGTCCCATGGGTGGTCTCAATCATGAGGTTCTGCTGTACTGCAAATGGTCCCATATGTGGTCTTAATTGTGAGATTCTACTGTAGGTACATATATGTCTAAGGTGGTCTTCATGTGGAGTATGTAGTTCCAATGTATAGCTGTGTACATACTATACATGTTCAGTATGATATGATATTCACATTTATGCCATGGTATGCAGCTATGGGTAGGTTGCGATGTGCAAGGAAGTAATGGTCAAAAATAGATTATAAAAATATTTTAATCATTATCATGTGAACTCCATACCAGTATGATGTCAATGGTACAGTTCCCATCACCTCACCTTCAGACTAACCTCACCAATGGCACTAGCACTTTCAATCTCCTCCTGACATTGCCCATATGTCTCTCTTGGATTCTTTGTTGGGTGATAGGATGACACTACATGGCTTCAGTACAGACATGTCCCAATAACATCCTAAATGCGTGTGTACACAAAAATTCTTGTCTTTCTTACAGTACCAATATATAGGAAGGTCAGAATCGATGGATTCGATTGGGTAAACAGTTGATTTTGAATCACATGTGATATATGGGTGAGTATATAGCAAGTTCAGTAGCCATGGTAGGGTAATTAATAAAACATCATGAAATTACTACAGCCTGCTTTTAAGCTATTCAAACCATCAAATTTCGATGGAAACCATCACAAACTGTTACTGAAAATGTTTAACCTCTCCTGTCATGTGTGCCCATAAGCACTAACCCTAGACAGTATCTCTCCTGAAAGGGAGTTAAATGAGGGAATTTCAAGGCTGAAAACAGATTGCATGTCTAATCGTACCTGGAAATACCTAGTACAATTGTATTGGCTACTGCCATTGTGCCCTCTACCTCGAGAAGAAAGCATTTGGTAAAAAGTAACCCAGGTTAGCAGCTAAGGGTAGGCTGCGATGTGCAAGGAAGTAATGGTCAAAAATTAATTATAAAAATATTTTAATCATTATCATGTGAACTGTGTACTGGTATGATGTCAATGGTACAGTTCCCATCACCTCACCTTCAGACTAACCTCACCAATGGCACTAGCACTTTCAATCTCCTCCTGACATTGCCCATGTCTGTCTCTTGGATTCTTTGTTGGGTGATAGGATGGCACTACATGGCTTCAGTACAGACATGTCCCAATAACATCCTAAATGCGTGTGTACACAAAAATTCTTGTCTTTCTTCCAGTACCAATGAACCACCACAGAAAGTCTTGCTTTTCTCAAAAAGGAAGCAATGCTAACCACCACAAAGGTGGACCCAGCAGACAGGGATTAGATCACGATAACATCCTAAAGGTGCATGTACACAAAGAGTCTTGCTTCTCTCACAAAGGAAACACCCGTGAACCACCATAAAAGTGGACCCACAGACAATGATTAGGTAACAGGCTTTGCTGAATAGCAAGGTCAGAATCCGTGGAAGGGTAAGCAGCTGACTTTGGATCGTATGTGTTACACGTGTAGTGTAGTTGGTATATAGGAAGGTCAGAATCGATGGATTCGATTGGGTAAACAGACTTTGAATCGCATGTGCTATATAGGTGAGTATATAGCAAGTTCAGTATCCATGGTAGGATAAGCTGCTGACTTTCAATTTTGGATTGCACGTGATGAACACGTGTGCATGGCACTCACACAAAGAGAGAGAGAGAGAGAGAGAGAGAGAGAGAGAGAGAGAGAGAGAGAGAGAGAGAGAGAGAGAGAGAGAGAGAGAGAGAGAGTGTGTGTGTGTGTGTGTGTGTGTGTGGAGCAGCTATTACAGACTATTATGGGAAACAGTTACCATCACCTGTAACATACATTTCTACTTTCATCGACCGTGACAATGTATGTGTCCCACGTATCTCTGCTAAAAGGATGTTAATCGTACACATTGACTGAAGGAAAAGGATGGTTAAACAGAAATAACAATAAAACATCGTGAAATTACTACAGCCTGCTTTTAAGCTATTCAAACCATCAAATTTCGGTGGAAACCATCACAAACTGTTATGAAAATCATTTAACCTCTCCTGTCATGAGTGCCCATAAGCACTAACCCTAGACAGTGTCTCTCCTGAAAGGGAGTTAAATGAGGGAATTTCAAGGCTGAAAACAGATTGCATGTCTAATCGTACCAGGAAATACCTAGTACAATTGTATTGGCTACTGCCATTGTGCCCTCAACCTCGAGAAGAAAGCATTTGGTCAAAAGTAACCCAGGTTAGCTGCAGAATCTTCATCCAGCATTCCATACAACTGGTATTGATTTCATCTCACACAATGATTATAATACATGTACTATACTGTGCATTATAATACCATATAATGTGTATAATATTAATGCTATATATTGATTATACATTATAATTCTTGTTTTTATATTAATAGGTCCAGACTATAATAATAATAATTATTATTATTATTATGCATTGAATTATTATCCGATACCATATATAATGCTTGTATTAATCCCTCACAATTACAGTAATAATGAAGTGGATAATAATATTATTAATAGGCTTGTCTACAAAAATGAATGGCATTCAAAAGGAATCACATCAATATTTGTACTAATATTGCATAGTAATGCATAATATTTACCATTATAATGATAGTAAAGCGATTATATGTTATAATAACTGAGCTATTGATCCATCCTCGAATAAGTTCATCCAGAAATGTCTCTTCATTGCGGAGTCGGGCAACCTACAGACTGTGTAGAGTCGGGGGGAGGGGGATACTGATTACAATAACAACAACAACAACAACAAGGGGGAGGGGGATACTGATTACAATAACAACAACAACAACAACAAGGGGGAGGGGGATACTGATTACAATAACAACAACAGCAATGAGAACCACAACAATAAGAACTCAACAGTGCATTCACTGTGCTAGAGATTACATTCATACTAAATTTAACATATCAGTCATAATAAAACTACCACCCCTATTACACTCTTATGAGCTAAGTAGTATGATATACCTATAACATCACTGATGAGAACACAACATCAAATGACATGATTTTATATAGCATACGATGTAATGACAAAATTCCAACTTGAAGGCATGCTTTTTCACAGGATAACCAGTCCTGAGACTAGCCAAAACTAATTATGATCACAGAAAGTGACATTTGGTTCACATCAAAGACAACTGCATACAAAATTTATCATTTTATTATTATAATATTCACAGAATGAAATAATAATTCTGAATCAGTTATAATAGCTCAAAGCTATATACCCCTCCTATTGTACTGTTATCATACAGTACAGTATACAACAATAGTGATTATACAGATGTGATCATGACATTATTAAGTGACATTTCAATTTGAACTCACTCCACACACTGGTCCTGATTCGGTGCAAAGACTAGAAATGAAGAAGAACAAACACTATGTGAATGTACACCATGCCATACAGGTATAGATGTGTTAGTGTGTGCCACAGGTGGAGATGAGAGTATATATCTGTCTCTGAGTCCCATCTGTCCCCACACAACCACCTGTTTCCAAACTGCGAATAAGCATAATTTTAACCATGTAAAGTTTCCCGCAATATGGTATACACACTCCTGGTTCATACACACTCCTGATCAGTACATACTCCTATTTAGTACACACTCCTGGTTATTACACACCCCTGGTTAGTACACACTCCTGGTTAGCACACACTCCTATTTAGTACACACTCCTGGTTATTACACACCCCTGGTTAGTACACACTCCTGGTTAGCACACACTCCTGGTTAGTACACACTCCTGATTGGTACACATTCCAGGTTTGTACACACACCTTCCCGGCTATGGTTAGGGTTACAAGAACATGAGTATAAGTGGGGACGTATCTACAACACCCAACATTCCCTCCCATACGTACATCACTATAGTATGATACTACTAGCCTATGCACAAACACATGACATGGACTTACAGACAGTTACCATAATGGACATGTACATACGCAAGTACATACATGCCCACACTCACCATTTTATACATGGATTATCATCAGGAATCAGTTCACCACCTTTGTAAGTGACTCCATCAACTTCACAGGTTACAGGAACACACGTTCTGTTGGGACAACACTCTCCAAATACCTTCTCCTCCACCAGGGAATGATGGGGTGGGCATCGAAGGGGAGGACAGCCAACACTCTGAGAAATAGTGAGTGGAGAAAAGGAACATTCCTTAATTCTTATACGCATTGCTAATGTCATACACACTAGTCAAGGTTCATCCAGTGCTCCCTCTGTATATTACACCATTGTTTAAGAGAAATAATGTCCAAATACATGTACATTGTACAGAGTGTCACAAAATGTAGTAGACATGTATTTGGCATAAAGTGTGATGACACAATTTCCAAGGCATGTTACTAATTTCAAAAAATAACCAGCCCTGAGACCAGCAAGAACTGAATATCACCGAAAGTGACATTTGGTTCACATCAAAGACAATTGCGTACTAAATTAATCCTTTTTAGGGGCTGCCGCCCGCAGCCCCTATATTGTTTTCAATTCGACTTCCGGTATGTTAATTTATATTATAATTTATATTGCGCGCAATAAAGATCTTTTGAACGCCGACAATTGGAAATTGGGCTGGAATTCGTGAGCTGAAGCTTCCCCGAACGTATAACTTCAGCGAAGGTTCTTCTGAACCTAATAAAGACGCTCAAGTAATTCAAGTGCGGGGGCGGCAGCCCCACGAGTTTTTGAACTCGAATTACTTGTTACCACAATAATATATTTTTAAATTAACATTTCAGTCATAATTTTAAAGCTATATACCCCTCCTATTTATCATACAGTATAGTTTACAACAATATTAATTTATTGATGTGATCACAATAATATTGAGTGATAGTCAAATTAAACTCACTCCACACACTGGTCCTGATTCAGAGCAGTGACTAGAAATGAAGAAGAACAAACACTCTGTGAATGTACACCATGTCATACAGGTATACACATGATAGTGTGTGCCATAGGAAGAGATTAGGGTATAAATCTGCATGCAGTAAGGTTGTGGGAGTTCTACTGCGGACAAAACCTGCTGATGATGATCGTGCAGGATAGCTCACCAGGGTTGACAAGGGTGGCTGGGCATTTCCTCTCCAACAGCGTATGTAATACCATCATCATAACAACCTGGGGGAGGCGAGGGAGGGACCACTGGAGTTGAACGGGGGAGATAAACAGCTTGAGAATATGAAACATCCTGTGCGGTATATTACAATACTGCTCGAATGATATGTATTATGTGTGTGCTATATGCTACACACAGGCATATTTACCTCCACAATAGACGGTTCCCACGAAAGTCAACAGAAGGAGGCACTTGGCGAGCATTGTTCCTCGAGATTGTTCAACTTGCTGAATTCTGTTATTCAGCTACGGGTTGACTCATGATGCTACTGCTGCAGCAGTTGGGCAATTTATAGACCTGCACCGTTAGATCATAGAGACTATGCTTATGGTTAGATGGTAGGGGATCCGGAAGCCATCCATAATATTGTTATTGTGAAACGAAAACAATCACCTTTGAATGTCGCAATATAACATCAAAAAGGGCCACAGGGTATCTACATTGTTATAAATATCAATATATTCACCATCAGTAATAGGACCACCTCAGAACTAGGGAGCACCTTTATCATTACAGAATAGGATGTACTCCTTCCTAGGTCTGGTTTCCTGTATTGCAATTGCATTATATTACTCCATGGACTTTCCACCCCGAGGATCAAGACCACCTTACAATTGAAACCACTTTGTTTGGTTCCATAGATGGTTTAAATTGTGAGGTTCTACTGGAGCTACAGTACTTCAATTGGTCCCATGGGTGGTCTCAATCATGAGGTTCTACTGTTACAGTACTTCAACTGGTCCCATATGTGGTCTTAATTGTGAGATTCTACTGTAGGTACATATGTCTAAGGTGGTCTTCATGTGGAGTGTGTAGTTCCAATGTATAGCTGTGTACATACTATACATGTTCAGTATGATAGGATATTCACATATATGCCATGGTATGCAGCTATGGGTAGGCTGTGATGTGCAAGGAAGTTATGGTCAAATTATTTTAATCATTATTATGTGCACTGTGTACCACTATACATATATGATGTCAATGGTACAGTTCCAATCACCTCACCTTCAGACTAACCTCACCAATGGCACTAGCACTTTCAATCTCCTCCTGACATTGCCCATATGTGTCTCTTGGATTCTTTGTTGGGTGATAGGATGGCACTATATGGCTTCAGTACAGACATGTCCCAATAACATCCTAAAGGTGCGTGTACACAAAAATAATTCTTGTCTTTCTCACAAAGGGTGTACCAATGAACCACCACAAAAGTCTTGCTGTCTCAAAAAGGAAGCAATACAATATTAATTATAGTAATATTATTATGATAACCACCACAAAAGTGACATAGCAGTCAGGAATTAGATCACGATAGTGTTAACATCCTAAAGGTGCATATAGACAGAAAGTCTTGCTTTTCTCACAAAGGAAGCTATGATAGCCACCATAAAGGTGGACCCAGTCAGTAATGAGATCACAATAATATTCTAAAGGTGGATGTACAAAGAGTCTTACTTCTCTCACAAAGAGTATGGTGTACCGAAGGACCACCATAAAGGTGGACCCACAGGTAATGATTGCGTAACAGGAATCGCAATGAATAGCAAGGACAGAAACCATGGAAGGGTAAACAGTTGACTTTGGATCGTATGTGTTACACGTGTAGTGAAGTTCATATATAGCAAGGTCAGAATCCATGGATTCGATTGCGTAAACAGTTGACCTTGAATCGCATGTGATATGAGTGAGTATACACTGTAGCAAGGTCAGAATCCATGGATTCAATTGCGTAAACAGTTGACCTTGAATCGCATGTAATGTGAGTGAGTATACACTGTAGCAAGGTCAGAATCCATGGATTCAAAGGTAAACAGCTGGCTTCAAAGTTGGATTACACATGATGAACACATGTACATGGCACCCACACAACATATCACCACTATTATCAGTTAAAGTGGATATTGGTTAATCCACCACTGCTTTAGCTGTCAAAATAATCCCCTTTATATATCCACTACAATTTCCCAATCGCAGCCATTTTATGTGTATACATACACATGAACACACATCAATACATGAACACACACTGCATACATGCATGTATAAGACCAGATTCATTTAGCATGCGATTTGTTAGTTCATGTCACCAGCTATGTCTGCATGACTGAAATATCAAGTTGATAGACACCCTCTCCCATGAGCTATGCAAAAAGGTGCTTAGTATTTTCTCTCCTATACTCGCCCATACAGTATATAGAAAAAAAATATTAAGCACCTCCACACACAACCTGGGATACCGGTTAGCTGCAGAATATTCATTCAGAATGCCATGTAGTACACCTTGACCTCCCATACAACTTGTCCAACTCTATCAACTCCATCTCACACAATTATTATAATACATGTACTATACTATGCATTATAATATCATATAATGTACACATATATACGTATACTGCTATGTATTAATTATACATTATAATAATAATTATCATTATTATTTTAATAGGTCTGGACTTTAATAATAATAAGTACTAGTTACCACATGGCTTCTAGGGCGTAACGTATTTACTGATCGAGACCCGAGGGCGCGTAGCGCCCGAGGGGCGAGGTCAGTAAATACGTTACGCCATAAAGAAGCTATGTGGTAACTAGTTTATCACAAGAATAAGCGCCCTAGAAAGCGCGCTCGATTTTGAATTTGAATCTTTCAAGGAAGAATGGTATAGGGTTCACAGCAGCAGCTGACTACAAGCAGTATTTACTAGCGAAATCTAAAGACGTTACGCTCCTGTTGTAACTAGTTTATCACATGTCAACCCGTAAAAAAGCGCGGTCGATTCTGCATCTTCTGAGGAAGAATGACGACGGGATCTCAGCCGGTAAATCTGAGGATCATCTCGCTAAATCTAGGTAGCTTTTGTTTTCACCTTGGACGATGAGGATTTTGAAGGGTTTTTGAAGCGTCCACGAACACGACGCACAACAAGCGTTCGTATATAACAGTGTGTTATATACGAGCTTTTTTCAAAAAAGTCCAGGGCCGGAAGAACTCTAATCTGATACTTTCGACAAAGGAACGGTTCGATTTCTGAACGAACTTCGCGTTCTTGTTACTATTTTTCGTAACTGTCTTGACTTCGGGCGTTCATTCTAATGATATTCATTTCGCTTGACAGTTTATTTAGTTGATTGATTCCCATGACCTTTGCGTAAACGCCTTGGCGCTTATGGTTTACTAACCGTGCTAGGTGTGTTAGTAAATTTTTTACTAACATACCGGTCTCTTTGATGTATGACGTCATCATGTGATAAGTACTATTATCAATAGGTTTACCTACAAAAATCAATGGCATATGCATTTGACGGGAAACCCATTAATACTAGATTATTGGTATTAATAATGAATAGTAATGCATAATAGTATTATAATGATAATGAATAGTAATGCATAATAGCATTATAATGATAGTAAAGCGATTATATGTTATATAACTGAGCTGTTAATCTATCCTCCAATGAATTGATCCAGAAATGTGTCTTCATGGCTCACATGGGAATGCGTAGCACTTGAAGTTTCTTGGTTTTATGACTCTGCTTGTGGGCTGTGAATGAGAAGACTACAAAGGTCAGTGCATGTGTGAGTGCGTGTTTTTGTACGCATGTGCGTGTGTGTGTGTGTGTTGTGTGTGTGTGTGTGTGTGTTGTGTGTGTGTTTGTGT
The DNA here is from genome assembly GCA_964020155.1 of Chondrilla cf. caribensis. Lineage (NCBI taxonomy): Eukaryota > Metazoa > Porifera > Demospongiae > Chondrillida > Chondrillidae > Chondrilla > Chondrilla cf. caribensis. Next base: position 1,026,078 of record OZ026551.1, on the reverse strand, counting down.
GTGTATGTGTGTATGCTGGTGTGTGTGTAAGCATGTGCGCATGCTTGCATGTTTGTGAGTGTGTGCATGTGCATACATTTTGGTATATTGGTTGTTGTGATAAATGCAAATATACTCCTTCCTTAGCTGCGCGCCATGCATAATACATATGTACACATAAACGCCTGTCTATAAAACACTCACACATTCATACCTTGCCATACAGACGCCTATCACGAGTACGGATACACTTCCCAAACTTCAGCATGCACTTCTGAAGCATAGTTATGTTGCTCCTCTTTGTAGCACAAGTGTACCTCTCACATCCACCCGGAAGTGAGCGGGGAGCTCCCTCGGAATAGTAGCATGCCTTACACGAAGTCACATTACATGCAGAACTCAAACAAGATCCACCTTCGGGACTAAACACACGGGGTAGAAAAAAAGCTAAGATGACATCACAGGAAGGGGCTGTATGTACATGTACCTAACTTGCATCCTGGTGAGCACACAATTAAAAGGTGAATTAAAATAATGTGTGCTGGTTGTATAACATTATGGTATAGCACCGGTCCGATATGTCAACTAGTGCTGCGATGATTAATTGATTAATCCATTAATCAATCGATATTCATTTCAAATCTGATTATCGTTAATAGTGCAAGCAAATAGATTAATCACAGGAAGCAGTGAGTGAGTAGACCGGGAAGCCATCCCCACCTTATTACCCCGAACCTTCACTCCATGGGTCCAATTTTGTACTTCAAGAGTACCTGAATTGTGAAAAGGGCTCTTTGGACTTCATTTCATGTCTATTGGATGACTACTTAGTGTAATAAAGTGGAAGTGGTTTCCTGTAAGCCCACTTAATTACTTTCAGTGATTAATCAATTAATCAATCAGTTACTGTGTACTGATTTCCAATTTGAAAATTTCAGCCCATTCCCAGCCCTAATATCAACACAGGTTACCAGACAGTTTTCACTGTTTAATGATGTTAAAATTAATGATTAAGACCCTGGTGAGAATTCATCACAAAGTTTAATATTCAATTGCCCACAGATGATATTATATTGGGCTGTACCTGTGCACATATATACAAATGTATTATCTAGGTGCATCCTGCCTAGGTGTTCTGCAGGAGATAAAGTGCTGATTAATTCAAGCTTCAAATTAACACAAGTATTGTAGTACAAGTAAACATTTGAGGGTGCCACTCAACTAGCCTATGGCCAATGGCTCCCCACATTAAATATGAATACCTTACACCGGATACCTGAAGTACATAATTGTGCACAAACTTACATAGAGCAAAGTGTTCCCAGGTTCGATTTACATAGCTTCCTAGTACAAGGAGGAGGACACTTGGGAACACACTCCTGTTTAGGGCAGCATTCACCAGGAATAGGAGTTTGGGCAAGCTCTGTGAACGGAGGACAAGGTCTAGTCGGGCAACCTACAGACTGTGTGAGTCGGAGGGGGATACTGATTACAATAACAACAACAACAACAAAGAGAACCACAACAATATAAACTCAACTATACATTCACTGTGATGGAGATTACATTCATACTAAATTAAACATTTCAGTCATAATTTAAAACTACCACCCCTATTATGCTCTTATGAGCTAAGGAGTATAATATACATATTTCATCAGTGTTGAGAAAACAGCATCATCAAGTGACATGTGATTTAAACTCACTCCACACACTGGTCCTGATTCAGAGCAGTGACTAGAAATGAAGAAGAACAAACATTTAATTTATGTAAATGTACACCATGTCATACAGGTATACACATGTTAGTGTGTGCCACAGGTAGAGATGAGGGTATATATACAACTGTCCCCACACCACAAACTACCCCATTGCATGCTTATATCTCTAGAGAACCTATTGAAACTGTTAAACCTCACCAAAGGATCACCCTATTAACATGTATAAAATGGCAATAGTCAGTCAATTTTAACTTTCAGATAATAAACTGTCAATTTTACCACATGTACTCTGAACAAGTAGTGAGATTCAGTGAACAAATGTGAAAATGAACTCTACTCACCAATTGACACAAGGATCCTCATGAGGTATCTTATCTCCAACATTGTAGGTGGTTTCATTAACTTTACAAGTTGTCACATTGACGCATGACACATTGGAACAGCATGCCCCAGGAATCTGTGTAATAACTCTTTTGGTACCAGGTGGGCATAGTTTGGAGGTACACGCTGTAAGCTGATGTAGACAAGATAAGGATAATTGTATTTGGTAGAGTAACATGTAACAATAACTTACAGAGCAAAAGAATCTACCATGAGTTGAGTTTGCACTAATACGTGTACATCGACTGCAGAGACAGTAAAAGTGAGGAGTTATAAGTATAAGTCATTGTAAATGTGTGAAGACTACTGTGAGTACAGTGCAACTTAGTAAGTATCCAATTTAGTACACACTCCAGCCTAGTATAATATACTCCTGGTTAGTACACACTCCTGGTTAGTACAAACTCCTGGTTGGTACAAAATACTGGTTAGTACATACTACCTGATAGTACAAACTCCTGGTTAGTACAAACTCCTGGTTAGTACAAAAACTGGTTAGTACAAACTGGTTAGTACAAAATGCCGGTTAGTACAAATTCATGGTTAGTACAAACTTCTGGTTAGCACACACTCCTGGTTAGTACACTCCTGGTTAGTACAAACTACTAGTTTAACTTAGTACAAACTCCTGGTTAGTACACACTCCTAGTTCATACATAGATACCCCTGGTTAACACACACACCTGTCTAGCACACACTCCTGGTTAGTACGTATACATGCAGTACATACAATTCACATCCATACATACAGTTACCATGACGAACATATACATACATACACACTCACCATGATTCACATGGATCATCATCAGGGAGTATTTCACCAACTTTGTAAGTGACTCCATTGGCTTCACAGGTTACAGGAACACACGTTCTGTTGGGACAACACTCTCCAGGTACCTTCTCCTCCACCAGGACATAATCGAGTGAGCACCGAATTACACCACAACCAACACTCTGAGAAATAGTGCGTGGAGAAAAGGAACATTCTTTAATTCTTATAATCATTGCTAATGTCATACACACTAGTCAAGGTTCATCAAGTGCTCCCTCTATTACAACACTGTTTAAGGGAAATAATGTCCAAATACATGCACATTGTACAGAGTGTCACATAAAGTAGTAGCTAGACATGATTTTAGCATAAATTGTAATGACACAATTTTCAAGAATATGCTGTTTCACAGGATAACCATCCCTGAGACTAGACAGAACTAAATATCACAGAAAGTGACATTTGGTTCACATCAAAGACAACTGCGTACAAAATATATCCTTTTTATCATAATATTTTTATAATAACATTTCAGTCACAATTTCAAAGCTATATATAGCGCTGGGCGGTATACCGAATATGTAGTAATATTGCGGTATTATTTGTGCACGGTTTTGATACCGGCTGACCTATTTCTACACCGAGATATCGTGATATCACGGTATTCTCTAAGGTTTGACCGGTATTTTAAGCAAGAGATTCCTGGGATATCAAATTTCGCCCTAAAATGATGTGACAGTCATGATTACGAGTGTGAAAAGTATGCATGTGCGGAGAAATACATTGTTAGATGGAATGAGGGAATGTTGTCAAAATGGTGACGTCGTCGACTGCAAGTTTAAATTTGATCAGTGAACAAGCGATACAGGTGATCCGAGCAAAGAACTTCTCTCGTCGATCAGAAGAATACTAAATCTGATATTTGGAAGTACCTTGCGCTCCGAGTTAACGAGGACAACAGGGTAGTGGATTATTTATTTATTTATTTATGTTTATTTATTTCATTATTATTGAATGAAGGATTCAATTATTTCAATGCCCAACTATAACTTTAAGACTCGGTGTACCGTAATACCGTCGTATGATGTTGGCAATATACCGAAACTGATATTTTGTGATACTGCCCAGTGGTAGCTATATACCCCTCCTATTTATCATACAGCATAGTCTACAACAATACTGATGTGATCACGATAACATTGAGTGACATTCAAATTAAACTCACTCCACACACTGGTCCTGATTCAGAACAGTGACTAGAAATGAAGAAGAACAAACACTCTGTGAATGTACACCATGTCATACAGGTATACGCATGCTAGTGTGTGCCACAGGTAGAGAGGAGGGTATAAATTTGGCCCTAAGTTCCACCTGTCCCCATACCACCAACTGTCCACACACCACCACCTGTCCCCATACCACCTGCTGTCCCTATACAACCACCTGTCCCCACACTCCCCCTTATCCTCACACCATGTGCTTGAACTATTACAACTGTTAAACCTCACCTAATGCCATAATAACATGTTCAAACAACAATAAAACCAGTCAATTTATAAATTATTAATAAATTTGGCCCTAAGTCCCACCTGTCCCCATACCACCACATGTTCCCATATATCACCACCTGTCCCCATACCACCACCTGACCCCATATCACCTCCTGTCACCATATCACCACTTGTACCCTCACTCCCTCTTATCCTCACACCTGGTGTTTGTGTCCCTAGAAAAACTATTACAACTGTTAAACCTCACCTAATGCCATAATAACATGTTCAAACAACAATAAAAACAGTCAATTTTACTGCATGTACACTGAACTAGTACTGTTACTGGGAGATGTACTGTAATGAGTGAACGTGACAATAAACTCTACTCACCAATTGACACAAGGATCCTCATGAGGTATTTTATCTCCAAGTAAGTAAGTTACTCCTTTAACTTCACAAGTTGTCACATTGACACATGACACATTGGGGCAGCAGACTCCAGGTATCCTAGTAATAACTCTTTTTGTAAGGGGTGGACAATTTGGGAAGACACAATCTATAACCTGGAGGACAGAAACATGAGGAAATGAATATCTTCTCCTATAAATACACTCTCTCATGTTAAAACCCCAAATATGCTCTAAGAAGGGCTACAAAAGGAGTGTTCACTTGGGAAAAAGGTCAGTGATAACACAATAAGAATCAGGGATTGTAGTCTAAGTACTACTGAGCCTACATGAGAGGTAATAGCCTCACACCGATGAAATAATAGAGAAATAGTGTGTGGTAAGAACATTAATTTTATGCTCAATGCTAATATACTACACACTAGTCAAGGTTCATCAAGTGCTCCCTCTATTACAACACTGTTTAAGAAGAGAAATGTCCAAACACACATACTGCCTTAAGAAGTACAATAGATATGAATTTAGCATCAGGTGTAATGACCGAAATTGAACAGTGATGCACCCAATGTCACAGATTAACCAACACTGATTTGCCAAACTAAATGTCACAGAAGTATTTCACATCTGAAGACAACTGCGTACAAAATCAATCTTAAGTGACATTCAATTTGAACTCACTGCACACACTGGTCCTGATTCAGAACAGATACTAGAAATGAAGAAGAACAAACACTCTGTGAATGTACACCATGTCATACAGGTATACACATGTTAGTGTGTGCCATAGGTAGAGAAGAGGGTATAAATTTGACCCTAAGTACAAACTGTCCACACACAATTACGTACCTATCCCCCATCACCACCTGTGTCCACCCTCCCACCTATCCCCCAGCACCACCTGTGTCCACCCTCCCACCTATCCCCATCACCACCTGTGTCCAGCCTCCCACCTATCCCCCATCACCACCTGTGTCCACCCTCCCACCTATCCTCCATCACCACCCGTGTCCACATTCCTGGTCGGTACGCACTCCTGGTTAGTACACACTCCTGGTTAGTACACACTCCTGGTTAGTACACACTCCTGGTTAGTACACACTCCTGGTTATAACACACTCCTGGTTAGTACACACTCCTAGTTAGTATACACTCCTGGTTAGTACACACTCCTGGTTAGTACACACTCCTTCCCAGCTATGGTTAGGGTTACTAGCATATGAGGATAAGTAGGGACGTATCTACAACACCCAACATTCCCTCCCATACATACATCATTATAGTATGATACTACTAGCCTACATACACAAACACAACATGACATGGACAGTTACCATAATTGACATGTACATACACAACATGGCCACACTCACCATTTTTTACATGGATTATCATCAAGGATCGGTTCACCGCCTTTGTAAGTGACTCCATCAACTTCACAGGTTACAGGAACACACGTTCTGTTGGGACAACACTCCCCAGGTACCTTCTTCTCCACCAGGGCATGATTGGGTGGGCATCGAAGGAGAGGACAGCCAACACTCTGAGAAATAGTGAGTGGAGAAAAGAAACATTCCTTAATCCTTTTACTCATTGCTAATGTCATGATCATGCACACTGGTCAAGGTTCATCAAGTGCTCCCTCTATTACAACACTGTTTAAGGGAAATAATGTCCAAATACATGTACATTGTACAGAGTGTCACAAAACGTAGTAGACATGAATTTAGCATAAAGTGTAATGACACAATTTACAAGGCATGCTGTTTCACAGAGTCACCATCCCTGAGACTAGCCAGAACTAAATATCACAGAAAGTGACATTTGGTTCACATCAAAGATATCTGCATACAAAATTAATCCTTTTTTCATATACCTTTTTTAAATAACATTTTAATCATAATTTCAAAGCTATATACTCCTCCCATTGTATTGTTGCCATACAGTATAGTATACAACAATACTGGTGTGATTACAGTAATATTGAGTGACATTCAATTCAAACTCACTCCACACACTGGTCCTGATTCAGAACAGTGACTAAAAATGAAGAAGAACAAACACTCTGTGAATGTACACCATGTCATACAGGTATACACATGTTAGTGTGTGCCACAGGTAGAGATGAGGGTAAAAAATTTGGCCCTAAGTTCCACCTGTCACAACATTACATAACCCCATACAACCACTTGTCCCCATACAACCACCTGTCACCATATCACCACCTGTACCCTCACTCCCTCTTATCCTCACACCTGGTGCTTGTGCCCCTAGACAAACTATTACAACTGTTAAACCTCAACTAATGCCATAATAACATGTCCAAACAACAATATAAACAGTCAATTTTACTGCATAAGCACTGAACTAATACAGTTACTGGGAGATGTACTGTTAGTGAGCAAATGTGACAATAAACTCTACTCACCAATTGACACAAGGATCCTCGTGAGGTATTTTATCTCCAAGTAAGTAAGTTACTCCTTTAACTTTACAAGTTGTCACATTGACACATGACACATTGGGGCAGCAGACTCCAGGTATCCTAGTGATAACTCTTTTTGTAAGGGGTGGACAATCTGGGAAGACACAATCTATAACCTGGAGGAAAGAAACATGAGGAAATGAATATCTTCTCCTATGAATACACTCTCTCATGTTAAAACCCTAAATATGTTCTAAAGAGGGCTACAAAAGGAGTGTTCACTTGAGAAAAAGGTCAGTGATAACAAAACAAGAATCAGGGATTGTAGTCTATGTACTACTGAGCCTACATGAGAGGTAATAGCATCACACCTATGAAATAATAGAGAAATAGTGTGTGGGAAGAACATTAATTTTATGCTCAATGCTAATATCATACACACTAGCAAAGGTTCATCAAGTGCTCCCTCTATTACAACACTATTTAAGAAGAGAAATGTCCAAACACACATATTGCCTTAAGAAGTACAATAGATATGAATGTAGCATCAGGTGTAATGACCGAAATTGAACAGTGATGCACCCAATGTCACAGATTAACCAACACTGACTTGCCAAACTAAATGTCACAGAAGTATTTCACATCTGAAGACAACTGTGTACAAAATCAATCTTAAGTGACATTCAATTTGAACTCACTGCACACACTGGTCCTGATTCAGAACAGTGACTAGAAATGAAGAAGAACAAACACTCTGTGAATGTACACCATGTCATACAGGTATACACATGTTAGTGTGTGCCCTAGGTAGAGATGAGGGCATAAATTTGACCCTAAATACAAACTGTCCACACACAATTACGTGCCTATTCCCCATCACCACCTGTGTCTACCCTCCCACCTATATCCCCCAGCACAACCTGTGTCCACCCTCCCACCTATCCCCCAGCACTACCTGTGTCCACCCTCCCACCTATCCCCCAGCACCACCTGTGTCCACCCTCCCACCTATCCCCATCACCACCTGTGTCCACCCACACACCTATTCCTCATCACCACCCGTGTCCACACTCCTGGTCGGTATGCACTCCTGGTTAGTACACACTCCTGGTTAGTACACACTCCTGGTTATAACACACTCCTGGTTAGTACACACTCCTAGTTAGTACACACTCCTGGTTAGTACACACTCCTAGATAGTACACACTCCTGGTTATTACACACTCCTGGTTAGTACACACTCCTAGTTAGTATACACTCCTGGTTAGTACACACTCCTTCCCAGCAATGCTTAGGGTTACTAGCACATGAGGATAAGTAGGGACGTATCTACAACACTCAACATTCCCTCCCATACATACATCACGATAGCATGATACTACTAGCCTACATACCCAAACACAACATGACATGGACAGTTACCATAATTGACGTGTACATATGCAACATGGCCACACTCACCATAATTTACATGGATTATCATCAGGGATCAGTTCACCGACTTTGTAAGTGACTCCATCAACTTCACAGGTTACAGGAACACACGTTCTGTTGGGACAACACTCCCCAGGTACCTTCTCCTCCACCAGGGCATGATTGGGTGGGCATCGAAGGAGACCACAACCAACACTCTGAGAAATAGTGAGTGGAGAAAAGAAACATTCCTTAATCCTTTTACTCATTGCTAATGTCATGATCATACACACTGGTCAAGGTTCATCAAGTGTTCCCTCTATTACAACACTGTTTAAGAGAAATAATGTCCAAATACATGTACATTGTACAGAGTGTCACAAAACATAGTAGACATGAATTTAGCATAAAGTGTAATGACACAATTTACAAGGCATGTTGTTTCACAGAGTCACCATCCCTGAGACTAGCCAGAACTAAATATCACAGAAATGAAATTTGGTTAACATCAAAGATATCTGCGTACAAAATTAATCCTTTTTTCATATACCTTTTTTAAATAACATTTTAATCATAATTTCAAAGCTATATATTCCTCCCATTGTATTGTTGCCATACAGTATAGTATACAACAATACTGGTGTGATTACAGTAATATTGAGTGACATTCAATTCAAACTCACTCCACACACTGGTCCTGATTCAGAACAGTGACTAGAAATGAAGAAGAACAAACACTCTGTGAATGTACACCATGTCATACAGGTATACATGTTAGTGTGTGCCCCAGGTAGAGATGAGGGTATACAAGTGTCCCTAAGTTCCACCTGTCACAACATTACATATCCCCATACCACCAACTGACCCCATACAACCACTTGTCCCCATATCACCACCTGCCCCCATACTACTACCTGTCCCCATACTACTACCTGTCCCCATATCACCACCTGTCACCATATCACCACCTGTACCCTCACTCCCTCTTATCCTCACACCTGGTGCATGTGCCCCTAGACATACTATTACAACTGTTAAACCTCACCTAATGCCATAATAACATGACCAAACAACAATAAAAACAGTCAATTTTACTGCATGTACACTGAACTAGTACTGTTACTGGGAGATGTACTGTTAGTGAGTAAATGTGACAATAAACTCTACTCACCAATTGACACAAGGATCCTCGTGAGGTATTTTATCTCCAAGTAAGTAAGTTATTCCTTTAACTTCACAAGTTGTCGCATTGACGCATGACACATTGGGGCAGCAGACTCCAGGTATCCTAGTAATAACTCTTTTTGTAAGGGGTGGACAATCTGGGAAGACACAATCTATAACCTGGAGGACAGAAAACATGAGGAAATGAATATCTTCTCCTATGAATACACTCTTTCATGTTAAAACCCGAAAATGCTCTAAAAAGGGTGCAAAAGGAGTGTTCACTTGGGAAAGAGGTCAATGATAACACAACAATAATCCGTGATTGTAGTCTAAGTACTACTGAGCCTACATGAGAGGTAATAGCATTACACCTATGAAATAATAGACAAATAGTGTGTGGGAAGAACATTAATTTTATGCTCAATGCTAATATCATACACACTAGCCAAGGTTCATCAAGTGCTCCCTCTATTACAACATTATTTAAGAAGAGAAATGTCCAAACACACATACTGCCTTAAGAAGTACAATAGATATGAATGTAGCATCAGGTGTAATGACCGAAATTGAACAGTGATGCACCCAATGTCACAGATTGACCAACACTGATTTGCCAAACTAAATGTCACAGAAGTATTTCACATCTGAAGACAACTGTGTACAAAATCAATCTTAAATGACATTCAATTTGAACTCACTCCACACACTGGTCCTGATTCAGAACAGTGACTAGAAATGAAGAAGAACAAACATTATGTGAATGTACACCATGTTATACAGGTATACATGTTAGTGTGTGCCACAGGTAGAGATGAGGGCATAAATTTGACCCTAAGTACAAACTGTCCACACACAATTACGTGCCTATCCCCCATCACCACCTGTGTCCACCCTCCCACCTATCCCCCAGCACAACCTGTGTCCACCCTCCCACCTATCCCCCAGCACCACCTGTGTCCACCCTCCCATCTATCCCCATCACCACCTGTGTCCACCCTCACACCTATTCCTCATCACCACCCATGTCCACACTCCTGGTCGGTATGCACTCCTGGTTAGTACACACTCCTGGTTAGTACACACTCCTGGTTAGTACACACTCCTGGTTAGTACACACTCCTAGTTAGTACACACTCCTGCAACGTTAGTACACACTCCTGGTTAGTACACACTCCTAGATAGTACACACTCCTGGTTAGTACACACTCCTGGTTAGTACACACTCCTGGTTAGTACACACTCCTAGATAGTACACACTCCTGGTTAGTACACACTCCTTCCCAGCTATGGTTAGGGTTACTAGCACATGAGGATAAGTAGGGACGTATCTACAACACTCAACATTCCCTCCCATACATACATCACTATAGCATGATACTACTAGCCTACATACACAAACACAACATGACATGGACAGTTACCATAATTGACGTGTACATATGCAACATGGCCACACTCACCATAATTTACATGGATTATCATCAAGGATCAGTTCACCGACTTTGTAAGTGACTCCATCAACTTCACAGGTTACAGGAACACACGTTCTGTTGGGACAACACTCCCCAGGTACCTTCTCCTCCACCAGGGCATGATTGGGTGGGCATCGAAGGAGACCACAACCAACACTCTGAGAAATAGTGAGTGGAGAAAAGAAACATTCCTTAATCCTTTACTCATTGCTAATGTCATGCACACTGGTCAAGGTTCATTAAGTGCTCCCTCTATTACAACACTGTTTAAGAGAAATAATGTCCAAATACATGTACATTGTACAGAGTGTCACAAAACGTAGTAGACATGAATTTAACATAAAGTGTAATGACACAATTTCCAAGGCATGTTGTTTCACAGAGTCACCATCCCTGAGACTAGCCAGAACTAAATATCACAGAAAGTGACATTTGGTTCACATCAAAGATATCTGCATACAAAATTAATCCTTTTTTCATATACCTTTTTTAAATAACATTTTAATCATAATTTCAAAGCTATATACTCCTCCCATTGTATTGTTGCCATACAGTATAGTATACAACAATACTGGTGTGATTACAGTAATATTGAGTGACATTCAATTTAAACTCACTCCACACACTGGTCCTGATTCAGAACAGTGACTAGAAATGAAGAAGAACAAACACTCTGTGAATGTACACCATGTCATACAGGTATACATGTTAGTGTGTGCCCCAGGTAGAGATGAGGGTATACAAGTGTCCCTAAGTTCCACCTGTTACAACATTACATATCCCCATACAACCACTTGTCCCCACACCACCACCTGTCTCCATACTACTACCTGTCCCCATATCACCACCTGTCACCATATCACCACCTCACTCCCTCTTATCCTCACACCTGGTGCATGTGTCCCTAGAAAAACTATTACAACTGTTAAACCTCACCTAATGCCATAATAACATGACCAAACAACAATATAAACAGTCAATTTTACTGCATGTACACTGAACTAGTACTGTTACTGGGAGATGTACTGTTAGTGAGTAAATGTGACAATAGGCTCTACTCACCAATTGACACAAGGATCCTCGTGAGGTATTTTATCTCCAAGTAAGTAAGTTATTCCTTTAACTTTACAAGTTGTCACATTGATGCATGACACATTGGGGCAGCAGACTCCAGGTATCCTAGTAATAACTCTTTTTGTAAGGGGTGGACAATCTGGGAAGACACAATCTATAATCTGGAGGACAGAAACATGAGGAAATGAATATCTTCTCCTATGAATACACTCTTTCATGTTACAAACCCAAATATGCTCTAAAGAGGGCTACAAAATGAGTGTTCACTTGTCAAAGAGGTCAGTGAAATAATCTATATATATATATATAATTCAGTTCGTTTGTTTGTTTGTTTGTGATTCGGGCAAAAACTACTAAACAGAGCGTCACTAAACTCTCAGGGAGTATGAAGTACGGTTCGGGAAGTGTCCTCCACGGGTTAAAATCAACCGTCTAACTGTTCATGCGGAGAACCATCAATTTCCGGTTTTTTCTTTGCGGCTGATGGCCATGCATTTTTTATTATCGTCCAAGTGATGTCCGGATATCGGGCGACTCGATTGGCTGTCGTCTAACGATCAAATTTTAAACTTACCATCGTTATATATAGCAACTACCCTCTGTTGCCACCAGTGAAGATGCGCACAACTCGCCGTAGCAGGTGAGCCCGCCTTCGGTGGGCTTACTTGCTAGTAATGAAATAATAGATAATAGTGTTTCGTAGAAGAATAGAAGAACATTAAGTCTTATACTTATTGCTAATGTCATACATACTAGTCAAGGTTCATCAAGTGCTCCCTCTATTACACCACTATATATTTAAGAGGAGAAATGTCCACTTAGAGGTACAGTAGATATGAATGTAGCAACAGGTGTAATGATCGAAATTGAACAATGATGTACACAATATCACTGATTAACCCACACTGTGATTTACCAGAACTAAATGTCACGGAAATATTTCACATCTGAAGACAACTGTGTACAAAATCAATCATTTTTATTGTATATTTCACAGTCTGAGAATAATAACATTTCAGTCATAATAGTTATATACCCCTCCTATCATACAGTGCAGTATACAACAATGCTGATGTGATCATGACATTATTAAGTTCAAATTCAAGTTCATTCAAATTAACTCACTGCACACACTGGTCCTGATTCAGAACACTGACTAGAAATGAGGAAGAACAAACACTCTGTGAATGTACACCATGTCATACAGGTATACACATGTTAGTGTGTGCCACAGGTAGAGATGAGGGCATGAATTAAACCTTAAGTACAAACTGTTACATACCTATCCCCCATCACCACCTGTCTCTGCTCACACCTATCCCCCATCGCTACCTGTGTCCACCCTCCCACCTATCCTCCATCACTACCTGTATCCACCCTCCCACCTATCCCCATCACCAACTGTGTCCACCCTCCAACCTTCCCCCATCACCATCTGTGTCCACCCTCCCACCTTCCCCCATCACCATCTGTGTCCACCCTCCCACCTTCCCCCATCACCATCTGTGTCCACCCTCCAACCTTCCCCCATCACCATCTGTGTCCACCCTCCCACCTTCCCCCATCACCACCTGTGTCCACCCTCTCACTAGACTTCACACCACCAACTGTCCATACACTCCCACCTGTTCCCATACAACTTGCACATGTCCCTAGAAAACTCACTGAAAATGGTTGAACCTCCACTAATGCCATAATATTATACATCAGGTTCAAACAACAATACTACTGAACTATACATACACAAACTTGACATGTATATACTTGGGTAAAGTTACATAAAGTAAGTAAAGAACAGAACACATCAATGTAACTTGACATTTAATGGAAAAATTAATGCCAACAACAACTATTAAAGAGAGAGTGTATGCAGTGCCCACCAAATATCACAGGGATCCTCCTTGGGTATGTCGTCCCCAACATTGTAAGTGATTCCTTTCACTTCACATGTAATGTTGACACATTTAAATTGGGAGCAGCACTCTCCAACCTGCACCAAGGTCTCCAGTTTGGTACCGCTTGGACATCGAGGAGGAGGTACACATCGAACGGTAACTGGCTACAAATTAAAGAAAGCATAGCATATCAACCCACCCAGGTTATAATACCAACTAGGTAATTATTTACGAGCAATAAATATAATTAATATTAGGTCTACAATAACTCTCACTTTCATTTGATCACTTATGATGGTTCTCCCCATCAATGCTATGGTGTAGAGAACCATACTATCCCTTCAAAATTAGGTGCTAGGCCTTTGTTTGGCCATAAGAGTAGACTCACACCTCAGGCTACGTATATTCAGGATATTATTCATGTTCTTGGTCTGCAGTCTAACAATATCTGTTGTTTAGCAGACCTTAATTCTGGTTAGATAGTGGATAGTGTCTACCACCCCTCCCCTGCTGTACAATAGTACTGACCAGTTATTCAAAAGTCTGTCCTGGACCAGTTGTACAACAGGGCTGATCAAGAACGTCGGAAGATCCTGCCAACACTTACACAACACAGTAAACTAAATTATTGCTATACTCTCAGTAGCATCTCAAGGGAGCATAAAAACGACAACACACTGTTATTAATGTAAGTAGCCCTACACACATGTACATGCATGCTATCCTGCTGTATTTAAATTATGACAATGATGACCCAGCATACCCCGATTGAAATTGTATTGATGCAATCCGTACATCTTGACAAAAAGCTAGCATACGAACTCACCGTGCAAAAAATTCTTCCAGCTCTGTCACACTTACTGCAAGAAATAAAATACATGCTGTAAGTAAAGTGGTGATTGTGATGAGCAACTGCTATTCATACTACTGCACTGTGTGTACAATGTAGTATCACTGAAAATATCGTTTTGATGATTCAGTGGTGATGGCTACAAATCTCCACATACAAAAGCTAAAGAAGCACAATTCCCACACAATGGTACATACAGATTAAGTATCCAATAAACCTTTGTGTACGTTGGGTAATTATCAATACATGCAGGATACAGCACTAAGACACATGTAGAATCCTGTATTACTGAACTGATTTGCACACACTAAGATGGGTACTATGCAAGGAAAGGCAAATGACCTTCTTAGACTTTTTGGAGAAGTACAAAATGACATTTAATCCCCATAGCTATACAGTATAAACCATATAAATACATTATAATAATAATTCTCCATTATCTGCCAGCCTCTATAATTAACATCCTGTATAAGCTTACAGCCTCTATAATCCAACATCCCCCTCTATATATTATAATATATGTAATATTATAATAGTATTCTATATTATCCAACAGCCTTTGTTGTACTCCAACATCCTTGAGCTCTACAATCCAACAGCTTCTCTAATCCAACATACTCCTCTACACTCTAACATTGATCCTTGAGTTCTATAATCCAACATCTCTTATAATCCATGCCCTACATTCTATATAGTCATCCTTCCATACCCAACCAAGCGTGTGTGCACACTCAGTGTGAGACACTGTATGTCATAGATACACTGTATCACATAACCTCATGCAATATCAGACACAAATGGTCAATCTTGCTCACTTCCAGTTTCATCCTTCATGAAAACGGACATTTTTAGTGGCAATACAGCATGACATCACATGAAGTAACAAGGGGATCAGTCAGTACAGTTTAGGTTAGGTTAATTGGGGATGACCATAAATGACATTTGTACATTGCCACATGTGGGAATTAATTGTCTGTCCTCTTACAAGAGAAAACTTGATCAGTGGGAAATTAACATGTCTCCTTGTAGGTCACCAACCCATAATATTGAACCTTCACAATCTCAGTTACTATTCAACATCTGTATGGCGTGAGGGTCCTTATGGACAAAGTACACACCCAACTCTCATCATACAATGTGGATGTAGCTTTTCAAGACTCATGATCAGTCTATGTAGTTCTGGGATGACTCACTTACGGCTAGGGAATGATTGATTATCTGTTTGTGTCATGCTTTGTGACAGGTCATTAAAAGCCTATATATATAATAATATAATATAATATTATGATGTGTGTTCCTACACCTAACTACAATGATGAATTTACATTACAGTGAAACCTCTCTAATCCAACACTCAATGGGACCTGAGAGTATATTGTTGGATTAGGAGGTTGTTGGATTATAGAGTGCCTCTTACCATACTTATGTATGGTGACTGTACCTCACATAATGGTCAGACTAGAGAGAATGCTGGATTACAGAGGTGTCGGATTAGCAAGGTTTCACTGTATTTAAATTGCGAGAAGAAAGATGGCCAATTTTGAATGCCAAGAACTAGAAATTGAGTTAGAATTCGTGCGCTGAAGCTTCGCAAACGTAATAATTCAGCAAAGGCTCTTTTAAACCTAAGAAAGATGCCCAGGTAATTCTAGTGTGGGGGCCCACAAGCTTTTGAATTCGAATTTCTCGCTTTTTCCATACCCTGGCACATATCAAAGATGAATAATGTTTCCAGTGATTTCTATGCACATGGCAGCACACTATATTTATACACAATTAAAACATATAATTATTATACTGGTACTCCATTTAAAATATAAGATACTTACATTCGTACATCTTGACAACAAGCTAGCATATTATGTACTCACTGTACAAACATTTTCTTCCATACTGGCATGACATCACATGATGTTACAAGGGGATGGGTTAGTACAGTTTAGGTTAATTGGGGATGACCATAAATGGCATTCGTACATTGCCACATGTAAGAATTAATTGTCTGTCCTCTCACAAGAGAATAATTGATTAGTGGGAAGTTAACATGTCTCCTTGTAGGTCGCCAACCCATAATGTGAACCTTCACAACCTCAATTAATATTCAACATCTGTATGGCATGAGGGTTCTTATGGACAAAGTACACACCCAACTCTCATCATACAATGTGGATGTAATCATACTATATATAACAAGACTCATGATCGGTCTATGTAGTTCTGGTATGACACACTTACGGCTAGGGAATGATATATTATCTATTTGTGTCATGCTTTGTGACAGGTCATTAAAAGCCTAAATATAATAATAATATTATAATATAATATTATGATATGTGTTCCTACACCTAACCACAATGATGAATTTACATTACAGTGAAACCTCTCTAATCCAACACTCAATGGGACCTGAGAGTATATTGTTGGATTAGGAGGTTGTTGGATTATATAGTGCCTCTTACCATACTTATGTATGGTGACTGCACCTCATATAATGGTCAGACTAGAGAGAATGCTGGATTATAGAGGTGTCGGTTTAGCAAGGTTTCACTGTATTTAAATTGCGAGAAGAAAGATGGCCAATTTTGAATGCCAAGAATTAGAAATTGGGTTCGAATTCGTGCGCTGAAGCTTCGCAAATGTAATAATTCAGCAAAGGCTCTTTTGAACCTAAGAAAGATGCCCAGGTAATTCTAATGTGGGGGCCCACGAGCTTTTGAATTTGAATTTCTTGTTTTTTTCCATACCCTGTTACATATCAAAGATGAAAAATGTTTCCAGTGAATTCTATGCACATGACAGCACATTATACATATGCACAATTAAAACATATAATTATTGTACTGGTACTCCATTTAAAATATAAGATACTTACATTGATTTCGTACATCTTGACAACAAGCTAGCATATTATGTACTCACTGTACAAATATTTTCTTTCATACTGGCATGACATCACATGACGTTACAAGGGGAAGGGTTAGTACAGTTTAGGTTAGTTGGGGATGACTATAAATGACATTTGTACATTGCCACATGTAGGAATTAATTGTCTGTCCTCTTACGAGAGAAAATTTGATCAATGGGAAATTAACATGTCTCCTTGTAGGTCACCAACCCATGATGTGAACCTTCACAACCTCAGTTACTATTCAACATCTGTATGGCGTTCCAAGACTCGTAATCAGTCTACGTAGTTCTGGGATGTCTCACTTACAGCTAGGCAAAAAAATTCAGAGCACTTGCTACAGTTCCTCTGGGGGCTGCTATTATCTACTTGTGTTATGCTTTGTGACAAATCATTAAGAGCCTATATATAGTATGAAAGGAGAATTGGGAGGGCAAGTTGCTGCAGTGGCTTCATGGCTCGGTGGTTATGGCGGCTACAGTCTGACACCCTGGGTTCGAGTCCCGCAGTTGCCTATTTTTCCCTTTCTCGTTTCTCTTCAAGCAGGTTGGGTTCTTGCAGTCTGATAGTCACGCAATATGCGATATTTTATGCATATAATTTGTTCACGTTTTGTACCTTTACAAATTTCATAAATTGCCAATTGTTTGCAATAATTATTATTGAGATACAAAAAAATTAATTCTAATTGTAATACACTACGTATAGATGTGTACGATGAGTGAATGGACACGAATATTCCCCAATGCATGCTATTCACCGAAATTATATAATATTGTAAAATTCAAAATATTTACTCACCATTTATGTGTACAAGGGTTTCCAAGAGGAAGAGAGTCCCCGGGTTCATATTTTGTACCATTGATTTCGCACTCTGTGACAAAACACAACCAGCAAAATTATTATATACAATTATAATCAATAACATTTAATAGTATTTCAGATTATAGATTAAGATTTGATGATATATAACATGTATGGGAATGCTTGACATCATAGCTGGTGTGTGTCATGCATGTATGTACATAAGTGTTTGTATGGGAAGATATGTATGCATGCACATATATGAGCTCTAGCTAGAGACAACACAGGATATACGTTCATAATCATTCTATGTTCAAGTGAATTCATGTGCTGCAGCAACACGTACTTGGACAAAACGGGCAGCACTCTGATGGATCTCTCAACGGCTCGAAACCTCCACATTGACTTTTTGAAATAGGAATACAGTCAACAATCTAGATATAAAAATAAAATGAACAGATGTTAGAAGATGTCAATAATAACAAAGGTATAACCATCAATAACTGTATTTGTGTATGCATGTGTGTGAGTGAGTGTACATGTTGTATTGCATCAATATAATCTTATTCATCCTGGGAAGAGGGTTTTAGTCAAAAGACTACTTTGTGAGGTGCCCAGCATATACATGTGGATATATAGAGTCACTGAAATAAAATAAAACAAAAGGGTGAATGATAATTTAAACAGATGCCATTGGTCTGAGAGTTGGAGGAAATGAAATTTAAAATATTTGATAATAATACAAAATTAAGTATAATTAAAATTGTTGTTCTGGGCATGTATCAATATATTAACACAATACACTTGCGTGTAGCAGAAAAGTAATTAATGATGAGGTTCAAGGTGAGTGATGATTGTGTGTATGCATAGATAAAGGAAAAAAAAACAGGATAGGAAATGAGTGACGTCACGGATTCGAACCTGTGAAGTTGGTTAGCTACGAAAATGGCCGAGTCGATAGCGTTATCCTCCGTTCATGACGATTCTTTCGAGTTATTGATGCGATTTGTAGTATGCCTTGAAAAAGGAATTCCTTCAAACCCTTATTCAAACCGCGGAAAGACAAACAGCCGAAGTAGACCGGTTCATTGAGGCAGCAGCCAGAAAAGAAGTACAACAGCTGCTGACAACTTTTGCTAATGACCTCCTCAAGGCTATTCAGCAGTATGTGACAATGTCCTTTGCTTCGGAATCACGTTGTAGGGAGTAGTCATCTATGGCATTTTTCCAAGCACAGCTCCACCAGCGATAAAACGAGTGACGATATTACTAATTTAACATCTGCAAGCAACGTACCTATGTACCGTACACAATCACAATGAACTAAAGCGTCCGATTAGGTTTCGAGCGCAAGGCAATCGGTATAAAACTTGCACAATGTGTTATAGTTCGACAGTTATGTACCATTATTGTGACGAACGAAGGAAACTAACGGGGGAGCGATTCGTCTCGTAGCCTATCATCACTGGCATTGCTTCGAGGGGAGAAAGCGTGTGGGCTTGGCCACAGTAGGCCAAAAAGTACCTTTCCACTGTCCCATGACAATGGTTACCTAGCTACCTTCGTGAACAGGAGTTCGTACACGGAAGGATGACGTCATCCCATACTTCAGTATAGGATAACGCGAATTCGTTTTCCTATCCCGGATTTTCCTCGATCTACGGTGTATGTGAATGAGGGTGAATGTACATGGGCATGCATTTGTGCGTGCATGTGTGTATGTGCGTGTGTACATGCATACGTATGTTACTGTGTAGAATATAATAATAATTTGTGTATCGTGTGTGTCTGAAGCTCTCTGTGCGTGATAGTGACTTAGTTCATTTCAATTCAATTCCTCATACTATAATAATGAAACTCACAGCACAAACTGGACGCCCATCGTCTCCACAAATACTGCAAATCAAAAATATTGCACGTTATCAATAATATTAGCAGAGAGATATGGAATGTGAGTCTATGGATAAGCATTATCAAATAAATACCGAATCACCCATCAATGGACTGGAAATAACACTGCCATGACTTGGAGTGAACAAGCCTATCATCAATTGTCAATCAGTGTCAGTTAACCTCTACAATGCACCTATACCTGTATACCTTGCCGTACGTAGTACACGTGTATATAATCACGAGTATGATGCATGCAGTAAGGTTGTGGGGGCTCTACTTCGAAAGAAACGTGCTGATGATGATCGTGCAGGATAGCTCACCATCGTCGACAAGGATCGCTGCTAGGAATTTTCTCTCCAACAGCGTATGATTCACCGTCAACTTGACAACCAAAAATTGGGGTAGAAGTGGGAAAGAGCAGGTCAGCTGAACGGGAGATAAATAGATTGAGAATATGAAACGTCCTGTGCGATATATCTCAATGCTGCTCGAATGATATGTATTATATGTTCTCTATACGCTACATTTTTACGGGTATATTTACCTCCGCAATAGACGGTTCCCACGAAAGACAACAGAAGGAGGCACTTGGCGAGCATTGTTCCTTGAGATTGTTGCTGAATTCTGTTATTCAGCCACGGGTTTGAGGCTCATAGTGCTACTACTGCAGCAGTTGGACAATTTATAGCCCGCGCCGTTAGCAAGATGGTAGGAAGGGGAAGCCATCCATATTATTATGACACGTAACGATCACCTTTGAATGTCGCAATATGACGTCACAAACGGCCCCAGGGTACATTGTTATAAATATCATTATATTCACCATCAATACTATAGGACCACGTCAATAATGAGACCACATTAGTGATAAGGCCACCTCAGTGATATGACCACCTCAGAACTAGGGAGCACCTTCATCACTGCAGTATAGGATGTATCTTTCCTAGATCTGGGTTTCCTGTATTGCAATAATTAATATTGTATTACTCCGTGGACTTTCAACATGAGGATCAAGACCATCTTACAGTTGAAACTACTTTGTTTGGTCCCATAGGTGGTTTCAATTGTGAGGTTCTAATGTTACAGTATTTCAACTGGTCCCATAGATGATCTCAATTGTGAGGTTCTACTGTACTTCAACTGGTCCCACAGGTGGTCTCAATTGTGAGGTTCTAATGTTACAGTATTTCAACTGGTCCCATAGGTGGTCTCAATTGTGAGGTTCTACTGTACTGTTACTGGTCCCACAGGTGGTCTTAATTTTGAGGTTCTACAGTACTTCAACTGGTCCCATAGGTGGTCTCAATTGTGAGGTTCTACAGTACTTCAACTGGTCCCATAGGTGGTCTCAATTGTGAGGTTCTACAGTACTTCAACTGGTCCCACAGGTGGTCTCAATTGTGAGGTTCTACTGTACTTCAACTGGTCCCATAGGTGGTCTCAATTGTGAGGTTCTACAGTACTTCAACTGGTCCCACAGGTGGTCTCAATTGTGAGGTTCTACTGTACTTCAACTGGTCCCATAGGTGGTCTCAATTGTGAGGTTCTACAGTACTTCAACTGGTCCCACAGGTGGGCTCAATTTTGAGGTTCTACTGTACTTCAACTGGTCCCACAGGTGGGCTCAATTGTGAGGTTCTACAGTACTTCAACTGGTCCCACAGGTGGTCTCAATTTTGAGGTTCTACTGTACTTCAACTGGTCCCACAGGTGGGCTCAATTGTGAGGTTCTACAGTACTTCAACTGGTCCCACAGGTGGGCTCAATTTTGAGGTTCTACTGTACTTCAACTGGTCCCACAGGTGGGCTCAATTGTGAGGTTCTACAGTACTTCAACTGGTCCCACAGGTGGTCTCAATTTTGAGGTTCTACTGTACTTCAACTGGTCCCACAGGTGGGCTCAATTGTGAGGTTCTACAGTACTTCAACTGGTCCCACAGGTGGTCTCAATTTTGAGGTTCTACTGTACTTCAACTGGTCCCATAGGTGGTCTCAATTGTGAGGTTCTACAGTACTTCAACTGGTCCCACAGGTGGTCTCAATTTTGAGGTTCTACTGTACTTCAACTGGTCCCACAGGTGGGCTCAATTGTGAGGTTCTACAGTACTTCAACTGGTCCCACAGGTGGTCTCAATTGTGAGGTTCTACAGTACTTCAACTGGTCCCACAGGTGGGCTCAATTGTGAGGTTCTACTGCAGGTACATAGGTCTAAGGTGGTCTTTATGTGGAGTTCCAATGTATAGATACATGTGTGTACATACTATACATGACATTGTACAGTATTCGTGTATATAATATTATATTATATTATATATATATATATATATATATAGTTTAACCCTGTGAAAGTTAAAGCGTATATATATACGGTACATTAGTATTATATTACATTCATGATAGGATATTCACATAATATATGCCATGCTATGCAGCTATGGGTAGGTTGCGATGTGCAAGGAAGTAATGGTCAAAGTATAACAATATTATATTCATTATCATGTGCACTGCGTACCACTATATATGATGTCAATGGTACAGTTCCCATCACCTCACCTTCAGACTAACCTCACCAATGGCACTAGCACTTTCAATCTCCTCCTGACATTGCCCATGTGTCTCTCTTGGATTCTTTGTTGGGTGATAGGATGGCACTACATGGCTTCAATAAAGCCATAAAATGTCACAATAACATCCTGAATGCATGTATACAAATTTAAACCTCTTAGCCTTTCTTACAAAGGGTGTACTAATGAACTACCACAAAAGTGGACACAGCAGTCAGACTAAATCACGCCCTAAGGGTGCATGTACACAAGTTTTGTTTTTTCTCGCAAAGGAAGCAACAATAACCACCACAAAGGTGGACCCAGCAGCCAGGGATTAGATCACAGTAACATCCTGAAGGTGCATGTACACGGAAAGTCTTGCTTTTCTCAAAAAGGAAGCAATGCTAACCACCACAAAGGTGGACCCAGCAATCATTGATTAGATCAAAATAATATCCTAAAGGTGCAAGTACACAAAAATTCTTGTCTTTCTCACAAAGGGTGTACCGATGAACCACCACAGAAAGTCTTGCTTTTCTCAAAAAGGAAGCAATGCTAACCACCACAAAGGTGGACTCAGCAGTCAGGGATTAGATCACAATAACATCCTAAAGGTGCAAGTACACAAAGTCTTTCTTCTCTCACAAATTTAAAGGGTACGGTGTGCCGATGAACCATCACAAAATTTGACCCACAGACAATATTAATGATTGGGTAACAGGCTTTGGTGAATTGCAAGGACAGAATCCATGGAAGGGTAAGCAGCTGACCTTGGATCATATGCGTTACACGTGTAGTGTAGTATATAGCAAGGTCAGAACGTACCCATGAATTCAATTGGGTAAACAGTTGATCATGAATCGTATGATATGAGTGAGTATATACTGTAGCAAGGTCAGAAACCATAAGTGTAAGCATGCAGTTGACTTTAAGTTGGATTACACAATAAACATGCACATGTGGATGGCACCCACACAACGTTAACATATCACCACTATCAGTTAAAGTGGATATTGGTTAATCCACCACTGCTTTAGCTGCAAAATAATCCCTTCCATGTATCCACCACAATTTCCCAATCCCAGCCATTTTTATGCATATATACGTACACATGAACACACATCAATACATGAATACACACTGCATACATGCATGTATAAGACCAGATTCACTTAGCATGCACATACACAATGCAATATGATTATGCAATGTAGATAACTACAATTTTGATTCAAATTAAGAATTAATGTACTGATAATTAACGATAATTATTAATAATAATTAATGTCATGCTATATAATAATAATTCAATCAATCATATTACAAACCTTAGTTACAAGGAGGTCAATATTAATAATTTCAG
>OZ026551.1:991517-999017 GCA_964020155.1 Chondrilla cf. caribensis | reverse complement strand
AGACTTTTTGCTAGCTTTTTTGATAGTACTCAGTTTACTTATCATTCTGGTTGATTTTGGAGGACATCCCTTTGCCACTTCTTGTGTTGTGAGGCCTTTTTTCAATTTCACACCCCAACCATGGATCAAGGAACTCTAAGAAGCTGCCCCTTCTGTCAAAAAGGATACAAAAAACTTGGGAATCACTACAAAAGCTGTCCAGAGAGAAATGGAAGGGACTACGAACATCTTCTATCCCAGACAACCATTGCTAAGAAGAATTCCAAACCTCTAAAGAAGAAAGCGTGCCCCAGGTGTGGTGGTAAGTTTGAACGACTGGAGACCCACTTAAGAGTCAGTGCCACCTGCAAGGTAACCCCTATCCAACCATTTGTGGACCAGAACCCCACAGTCAATCCACCAAGCAGTTGTCTACCTGCCCCGTCCATAGAAGTGCCCCAGCAGTCATCCATCACAACACCCAGTCTTCATCATCTTACCCATACTCCCATGTCACACAACACACTTTTACCCAACAGTTTTGTAACCCTCACAACTCCAGTGCAATCTAAATCTGGTCCCCACCCATCACCTAGTTCTACATCTCTATATCCATCATCTAGTTATGTATCTCACTCTTGTTCTGTACCCCACCATCCCGATATAGCATCCTGTTTAGCATCTCATCCTTGTAACGTACCACCAAGTTTTGTAACCTCACCCCTCCATGAGCATACACCATGCCATATGAATTTTGTACAATCCACCCATGCACATGGCCTGCATCCATCCCATGCCCACACACACCCTACCAATCTATCACAACTATCACCTACAGATGCTCCACATTCAACACCTATTATCACATTATCACCACCTCAGTCCCACAACTGTGGTAGTATTATACCACCCCCTTCACCCCACCCCACCACTAGTGTTGTACCACCCCCTTCACCTCACCCCACCACTAGTGTTGTACCACCCCCTTTACCTCACCCCACCACTAGTGTTGTACCACCCCTTTCACCCCACCCCACCACTAGTGTTGTATCACCCCCTTCACTCCACCCCACCACAAGTGTTGTACCACCCCCTTCACTCCACCCCACCACTAGTGTTGTACCACCCCCTTCATCCCACCCATCCACTAGTGTTGTACCACCTCCTCCGCCCCACCCAACCACTAACACTGTACCACCTACTGCATCCCACCACTCTGCTGCTGGTATCGTATCACCAACCCCAGATCCTATGTCCCACCCACCACCAGTTACACCAACCACAGTACAGAGAATGAAGCTACCTCAGACTGCTGAGGGTTGGAAAGAAGCTGATGAGCACATGAAACAAGTCGTTGTCCCAAACGTTCTGCAGGAGATGGATGTCAATGCCATGAACCATGTGCTCTGTCTTGGCATCTATTCATACTTTACATCCAAGTATGGCACTCAGCCCAACCGACACCATCAACACCAGACAAAGGTGCAAAAGAAAAGGAACGAACTGAGAGAGGCTTTAATTGAGAAGAAAGCAGCCAAGAAAAACCTGAGGCAGATGAGGAGAACTGGATCTGATCCTGAGACAATAAGAAAATTAGCCTGGGAATTTCACGGTCTGGTTCGGGCACACAGTCGGCTAAACAAGATTGTGAATCGACTGAAGAGGCTGGAAACCCAAAAACAGCAGCGAAAAGACTGTCGCAATGACACTCACAAGTTTGCCAGGAAGATCCTGAACGATGAGAACCACACATCAATTGAGCCAACTTTTGACAAATGTGTTGCAGAGGACTACTTCACAGAAGTGTACTCTTCAATACCCAGAACGTTCACCAAACCATCATGGATGCCTGAGGCGCATGCACCCTCTGTTCGGATGGACACGGCTGCTTTCACAGTGGAAGAGGTGACCCTGGTGCTTTCCAGGTCAAAGTCAGCATCATGTCCAAGCCCTCTAGACCAGATACCATACCTGGTGTTGAAAAAGTGCCCTTCCCTGATGTCAGCGCTACTCCACCTGTTCAACACATGCTGGGCAATGAAGGTGGTGCCAGCAGCCTGGAAGGTTGGGGTGTTGAGACTTCTAGGGAAGAAGAAGGCCGAGGAAGACCCCAATTTACCCAAGAACTTTCGCCCTATAGCCCTGACATCATGTATCGGTAAGCTCTTTACTAGTCTTCTGAAACAACGTTGGATGAACTACATGAGAGACAACTGTTACCTTAACACCACCGTACAGAAGGCCTTTATTGATGGGGTGCCTGGTTGCACCGAACACCATCTCAAACTCTTATCTATGCTTGGTGAGGCTCGCAAGAAGCACAAATCCCTGTGTGTGTGCTGGCTGGACCTCACCAATGCCTTCGGAAGTGTCCACCACAACCTCATCCAGTACTCTTTCAGGCACTATCACGCCCCTCCAGAGATGCTGGACATGATCTCTAGTTTGTACCAGGGCCTGGTTGGCATTATCTCCACTAAGGCTTGGCAGACAGCTCCCATCCAACTACAGATTGGCGTCTTCCAGGGTGATCCCCTGTCAGCGTTAGTTTTTAACACTGTTATGAATACCCTTGTGGACACCATCACCAAGCAGCACTCAGCACTCGGCTACAAGTTGGACGCTACTTCCACCCGCTCTAACTTGCTGCAGTATGCAGATGACACCTCTCTGCTGTCTGACGGTCCATCCTCTTGTCGGACTCTCCTCTCCACCACTGAGGCCTGGTTGACCTGGTCTGGAATGAAGGCCAACGTCCCCAAGTGTGTGTGCCTAGCTATACAAGCCTCCACCGGCAAACCCTATGACCCCAAGCTAGTGCTCAATGGACAAGCCATCCCATACATTGGGGATAGCACCTTCACCTTCCTTGGTGCCCCAGTCAACATCAATGGTACAGACCACCGTGCAAGGGACGACCTTTGCAAGAAGCTGACCAGGTTATTGGAAAAAGTGGACGCCACACTTCTCTCCAGGCAGCAGAAGCTCCTCCTATACAAGCTTGCTGTCTGTCCCCGCCTAACTTGGGACCTATCTGTCCACTCCTTCCCCATAACCTGGTTACAGACCACCCTACAGCCCATTGCTACGAAATTTTTGAAAAAATGGTCAGGACTTGCAAAACCTGCTGACACAGGCTGCATTTATCTCCCCAAGAACAAGGGTGGCCTGGAACTGCCTTCCTTGGTGACCATATTCAAGAAGCTCCATGTTAGCAAGGCAGCCATGTACACATGTTCTCGTGACCCAGTGGTGAGAGCAATCGCCAGTCAAGAGACAAGGAAGGAAGCCATCCAAGTGAGACCACGTTTCAAGCCCTACCAGACTGTAATAACTGCAATGCAGGCAGACCCAGGGGTAAGCAGACGGAAGCTCAGCCAACAAGTTAAAGCCATTGTGGAAGATGATGATACCTCTGCACGCCTCACCCACAGCACCAGCTTAGCCAAACAAAACAGGCCCCTACACGACAACAGTAGGGCTCCTCACATCTGGTCTGACACCATCACTAGCCTCCCTGAAAGTGTCCTGAGCTTTGCCCTCAACGCACTTACTGACACATTGCCTCACAACTCTAACCTGTACCTATGGAAGAAGATTCCGTCACCCTTGTGCAACCTCTGTGGTCAACAGCAAACTCTGCTACATGTACTGAATGCTTGTCCTCGTGCCCTAAACTTGAGGAGGTACAATGACCGACACGACAAGATCCTGGAGTCCATCTACATGTTTCTAAAGAATGTGCTGCCACCATCAAAGAACATCATTGCTGACCTGCCCAACCACAAATACAATTTTCCACAAGAGATTGCCTGTACTGACAGCCGCCCTGACCTTGTTGTATGGGACCAGTACGCAGTCACCATCATCGAACTCACCATACCATTTGAACTCTGCTTCAATGCAGCTGCATCCAGGAAGACAGGGAGGTATTCCGAGCTCCGGGACTCATGCAGTACAGCTGGCTACAAAGCCAGCCTCATTACAGTCGAAGTTGGATCACGAGGCTTTATCAACACCACCAGTTTTGATACTCTATATGCAGCTTTCCCTGCAAAGCATACAGAGCAACAATCCCTGGAGAAGGATGTCGTACGCAAGTGCCTCCTGGAATCCTACCGAATCTGGTGCAAACGTAATTGGAGAGAGCCCGCCACTGGCTAACTGTTACTTATTTTCTTTTTTTTTTTTCCTTCCCTTTTTGTCAATTTATTGCATGTAATACATTTAACTAAGTAGGACTTCATCTGTTAATGTGCAGTATTTATTCTAATACTATGACATTAGATGTTGCCTGGAACACCTGTTTCATTGTTATTTTGATTTGTGACTGATCATTGTACATACATCTATATGTATGTCGTGCTTTTGCTCAAATTTAATAATGGTGAACGTTTTAAAAAAAAAAGAGAGAGAGAGAGAGAGAGAGAGAGAGAGAGAGAGAGAGGGAGGGAGGGAGGGAGGGAGGGAGGGAGGGAGGGAGAGAGGAGAGAGAGAGAGAGAGAGAGAGAGAGAGAGAGAGAGAGAGAGAGAGAGAGAGAGAGAGAGAGAGAGAGAGAGAGAGAGAGAGAGAGAGATCTGATTAAACTCACCGATCAACACTACTCCCAAGATCCACTTCCTTCTCCTTTGCTGTGTCCAAGATAACTTCCTTCACTTCCCGAATGGTTTGGCCTTTACCAATAATTGTCTCAAACAGCTCTTTACAATGCTGCGATGAAACATAAACATGTGAACAACAATAGCAGTAGTATGCACACTGGTAGTGGTCCTACTGTACACAAGTACTAAAACAATACACACATGTCATGCACACAAAGACACACTCCCACACACACACACACACACACACACACACACACACACACACACACACATACACACACACACACACACACACACACACACACACACACACACACAGGGTCCACTGCACCAACCTCCACCTGGTTCACATCAAGGAGGAATATCTTCACTCTGTACTCGTCAGTTTGTAGAGCTCTCCCTCTTCGAATGATAATCTACAGAACAACAAATCCATGGCCTAATGTCAGTAGCAGTTCAGTGCAGTACTCGACAACATGGTACTGTGTGCTTGAAGGTGTATGTCGAACTAAACATGTATTACGTATATACGTATGTACTCATGCTGCATGTAGCATGTTGAATGTTAAATGTTGCACGTTGAATGTTGCATGTAGCATGTTGAATGTTGCATGTAGCATGTTGAATGTTGCATGTAGCATGTTGAATGCTGCATGTAGCATGTTGAATGCTGCATGTTACATGTTGAATGCTGCATGTTGAATGTTGAATGTTGCATGTAGCATGTTGAATGTTGCATGTAGCATGTTGAATGCTGCATGTAGCATGTTGAATGCTGCATGTTACATGTTGAATGCTGCATGTTGAATGTTGAATGTTGCATGTTGCATGTTGAATGTTGCATGTTGTATGTTGAATGTTGCATATTGCATGTTGAGAGTTGCTTGATAATGTTGAATTTAGCATGTTGAATGTCGCATGTTTCATTTTGAATGTTGGATGTACGTAACATGTATAACGTTGCATTCTGCATTTCAAATGTGCATGTATACGTATGTCGCACTGCACTTACCTTTGTGTTCTCTGGGTTAGACCTCAGAGAGTCATCCAATCTGTACAATTCGAATTCTTGGCTGTTACCGTAGATACGGAATATCTGCAGATGAATCCATCATGTCAATTATCACACTCGTACTGACCATCAGATCAACTATCACACACGTACTGACAATCAGATCAACTATCACACTTGTACTGACCATCAGATCAACTATCACACTCGTACTGACCATCAGATCAACTATCACACTCATGCTGACCATCGGGTCAACTATCACACTCGTACTGACCATCAGGTGACCTATCACACTCGTACTGACCATCAGGTGACCTATCACACTCGTACTGACCATCAGATCAACTATCACACTTGTACTGACCATCAGATCAACTATCACACTCGTACTGACCATCAGATCAACTATCACACTCGTACTGACCATCAGATCAACTATCACACTCGTACTGACCATCAGGTGACCTATCACACTCGTACTGACCATCAGGTCAACTATCACACTCGTACTGATCATCAGGTGACCTATCACACTCGTACTGACCATCAGATCAACTATCACACTTGTACTGACCATCGGGTGACCTATCACACCCTCATGGATCAACAGTCAACAGTGAAACAACATAAGCATCCAGTCCTGCTGACCTTGAAGTAGAGAGGGTCCATGTTCACCTTCTCTGCAAGTATCCTCTTCAAGTCGCCGAGCGTCTTTCGCTTGTCGATTTTGATGACGAAGAGGGGAGGTCCTTCGATCAACTTCTCTGACTCCGATTTGTAACCTGCAACATGAGATGCATATATAGTTTGTGCTAGGAGGTCTAATTGTACATGTACGTACATATGTATGTAATGTATGTACTGTATGTAACGTATGTACTGTATGTAAAGTGTATACTGTGTGTACTGTGTGTACATAGTTGTATCCTGGTTCCGCGAAAGATCAAAGAGAAAAGTGTGCACACATCAGCGCTGGAAGCACAGGTCACTGATGTGTGCACAGTTCACCAGACAGGTTTCATTGTTAGGATTAATTGCGTGAGAACAAGGCAGGAAATTAGTAAACACATTTCTATTGCATATAATATGTTGTATTGGACTATGCGCATATTTGCCGTATAAATTGTCTACTATTCGCCACCCAGGATACAACTATTACTTCATGCACACATGAACTCACACACACACACACACACACACACACACATGTACACATGCACAAACAACCACACAAACACACACACACACACACACGCACACACACACACGCACACACACACACACACACACACACACACACACACACACACACACACACACACACACTGTAGACTCACTGTAATCAGCCTGAGTGGACTTCTCAGCAGGCACCTCCTCTGGCATGTAGACATCGACATGGATCAGATGGAGGTACTCTTCTACCGTCGCTTTGAATCGGGATTCTTCAAACGGAGCTGCAAAATCAGCTTCGTCGCTCCCTTCGACAAAGATCTGAAGGTTCGTATATAAAACCAACAAGTAAACAACATACTACTGTACTTGAAAACAATAAATCAGGTATAATGAAGAATAAACAAGAGGTAATCATAAAGGTTATCATAGAGATAAACAAACATACAAATTATATACAGCACAATAGCATATTATACGTAGTACAGTATAGTATAGTGAAGTACCTTATAACATAGTACAGTACATTAAAGCATAGTTCAGTATAGTATAGTGAAGTACCTTATAACATAGTACAGTACATTAAAGCATAGTACAGTATAGTACAGTACATTAAAGCATAGTACAGTATGGTACAGTACACCAGATTGGTAATATCTCTAGTGAAGGTTCTAGAGTTCTACGTTCAAAGCTAAAAATGACATCGGTGGTAGCCCCAGCCATGAGCTTTT
>OZ026551.1:974017-981517 GCA_964020155.1 Chondrilla cf. caribensis | reverse complement strand
GGGGTGGCTTCCTGTTATGCACTTGATTACTTCCTGTGGGTATTCGATTTCTTTGCACTATTAACGATAATCAGATTGGAAGGACTAATCGATTGATTGATTAATCCTTCCAGCAACAAGCAACACGTACGTACATATGCACAGAAGGGAGCTATGTATTTAAACAAACACTGTTGGCTTCCACAAGTGGACGGGTTTACACACTCACTTATAGAGGCCATTCCTGAACTCTGGGGACATGAACAAGGATTGGAGGAGGCTGTTTAGGTAACATGTCATTGCTTGATTCACTAGCCCTCTGTAATCTGTGAAATGAAACTGCAATAGTGAGTGTGAGTGGTGTGTGTGTGTGTGTGTGTGTGTGTGTTGTGTGTATGTGTGTGTGTGTGTGTGTGTGTACATGTGTGTGTGTGGTGTATGTGTGTGCACCTATTCATTAATACAAATTATAGGAACCTACCATGTGCAGGGGTGAAAATATTTGGGAGATATGCACAGACACAAATACATATGTACGTACATAAACACACACACACACACACACACACACACACACACACACACACACACACACACACACACACACACACACCTGCATCCCCATACTGATCCTGAGAGTAATAAGACCACGATGAGCTACTCCACCATGTGGTGGAGGAACCAGTTCCTGAGGCTTGGGAGCCTCCAGTAGAACTGGAGGCTTTATTAATGGCATTTTTCTTAGCCACGTTATTGTCGTCTAGAGCCACAGACTGATGAAGGGGAGGACAGCAGAAATGACAGGATGAAAGACAGCCAAATTTAGAAAATATAGACAAACAAACAAAGGAAAACATGCACACACACACACACACACACACACACACACACACACACACACACACACACACACACACACACACACACACACAATACATACAGGTATGCACATCTACACACACACACACGCACATACATATCACTACACTACACACACATTAACACACAACCATATGAAAATCAATCTCCTACTAAAGTACTACCTCAAAATATGTACTAACCGCTAGCCTCTTTGGTGGTCCGGATGGCTTCTCTTGAAGACGCATCAAGACCCTGGCAGGGTGAGTGGGCATCTGCATTTCAAACAAGGACGCCGTGGAGTTCTCTCCAAGGGATTCCATCACTTCCTCCCCCCACTCGTTGGTTTTCCTCCAGACGAGGAGAAAGGTCCCGTCCTCGTAGGACGCCTGCTTAGCTATTTCCTCATACAAAACACAAATTGATGTCGATTGAGGTAAGGTGATTGTGTATTTTGGAGTCTGCGTGTTGGTTTCGTCCTATGGGAAGAAAAAAGGTGATCTCTCTCTCTCTCTCTCTCTCTCTCTCTCTCTCTCTCTCTCTCTCTCTCTCTCTCTCTCTCCCTCCCTTTCCTCCCTCCCTCTCTCTCTCCCTCTTTCCTCAAGAAATGAGATGATGTTTTGCAGACAATCTGAACTCATGTGTGTTCCAACTGCGAACTTGGATTTACCACCCATATATGTACATAGCTGAACTCTTTACATATATAGCATTGACTTGCATGCATAACATGCCTCTTCTAGTGTTTTCACTATCTTTTGATCACATTTAATAATGAAATTAACCACATAACATTGACTATTACAATAATTTGATGAGAATATAACGAAATATTGAGATATGATCTCTCTCAATTATTGTACATGCCTAGTGAACACACATAAGTAACCTTGACAACAGGCAATGAATAATTTTAACCAATGTCAGGTGGTGATTGCATTAGACTGCATATGGAGTGATATATATTCAATTATCTCATGAAACAACTGTTACTTACATGTTGAGTAAGAGGTCAATACTTGTAGTACACACAGTACATACAGTACACACAGTACATACAGTATATCCAGTACATACAGTACATACAGTACACACAGTACACACAGTGAATCCAGTACATACAGTACATACAGTACACACAGTACATACAGTACATACAGTACACACAGTAGACACAGTACACGCAGTTCATACACTACATAAAATACAATACGGTACATACAGGATGCATTGTGCATCGAACTATCAAACATATAAAACCACTTGTTAAAATTTTACTAACTACTACCACTGGTTCTAGGGCTCACACACACACACACACACACACACACACACACACACACACACACACACACACCACACACACACACCACACACACACACCTGAACTATACACAGGACCTTCGGCTCGTCTACATTTCTAGTGTTCAATTCAGCCAACTCGATTTCACTGTAGGATGGCGGGGGATCGGCAGTTAGAGGGTCTGTGGTGGAATCCGAAGGAATTACCCAAGAAACAGAATTCGGAGTTGTTTTGTACTCTCCTGCGCTGATGGCGGCAGTTCCTATAGCTCCTGCCCCCAAAGCGTCTACTCGTTTATTATCTTCTCCATTCATTGCCTTCCGAAGACGTTGATACAATCTTTAGTCTGTAAGTTTCAGAATTGGTTAGTCATTTCGAGTATAGGAGAGCAGCCATTTTTGATCATGCGAGAACATGCCAGTGCTATGAATCTCGTTAGCACGTGCTCAACACCCGCGAGTTAAAGGTCGTAGCCTGGTAAAACATTGGACCGAATGCCGCCACCATCAGTGTAACTTCTGTATAGTCACCTCTATACTACATTATAACATAGATTCTTTTTGACGCTGAATAAACCAATGAATGCATAAGATTATAACATAGACTCTTATGATAATAATATCAATCTCTGGGTGCCTTTAGAAAGGTTACAGTAGCCTTGGGCTATTGGTTCTCCGGATTAAATAAGATTTCCAATCCAATATACCCAATATGGGGTGGTTCGAATCCCGTAGTGGGCAACCTCATTCAGTATTCTTTGATTAAGTATAAGTAGCACATTCTGCACCATATTATATTATGGTCAGACATGTCACGATCGATGGCCTGGTGGTCAGGTGGCACGATTTCTAGGCTCCAGGCTGGGGTTCTCCCAGTCTGGTGGTCAGTCGCAATACTCTCTACAACTTGAAGAACCGTATGGGGGAGCTTTGGGGCTAGTGACAGACCTCCCAGCTAGATTGTCTTCTGCATACGCAGAATGACCAAGTACACAGTCTCTGTGGAAAGCAGGCCTTAGTTGTGCTTGACACCAAGTGGGTGTGATCTTTTTTTTATTTTTTCGCGAATAATTGTGCACAGAGGCATTTTAATATTGTATGAATCAAGGGGTGGTCACCTCGTATGCTTATGTATTACCGTCCGCGACCGGGGTCAAGATGTGGTCAAGAGGTCAAGGCCCTTCAGATGCTGTGGTCAAGGGGTCAAAGGCCTTTACAATGGATGGTCAAATGGTCAAGCCCCCTCTAAAGCCGTTAAATTCTTTGACCATTACTTGGTGGAATCATAACCAATCTATACTGGTTACCAGACTTCATATCACAGATTGTCAATGCTGGAACAAAAGAAATCTTATTGTTTACATCATAATGTAGGTGATACCCGCCTCAATCCACATTCGGCAAAACCACCCTGCTCCGGTCTGAATCATACTTTACACAATAGGGCACAAAGGAAGTGCAAATAGATTTACCGTCAATACCGTACCCACCGGATCATAATTTAGGTAATATGCACCTCAGTCGACGTGGACGGTTCGCATTTTAGGCACAACCCCATTCGGCACCTTTTACAACAACAACAAGGTGTTTAGAAATTCAAATCATCCATCCATTAAAGCGCCATGACCTACTGACTGATTCGGAGTACAGTGCACTGTGAACAAAGCTTTAATGGACAGCCTTGGCGCTTTAATGGTGCCACAATACAAGCTGCCTCCTTGCAAAGGTGCCCTAGTTTCCTCCCAGCGAAAAATAGCTCCACGCAATTAATGTCGTAGACGTTGTAGGGTTCCAAACGAAGATTAACAGATGTTCCAATGGTAATACGATCAACTTCATACAGAATAATGCACTAGCTTTTGTCGCAAACGAAGCTAGCAAAATGTCACGAGAAGGAGAACGTGAAGACGCCATTGTGATCTAAAATGACGTCATGTTTAAGTTAAAAAATTGGAGTGGGTCAAACGGTCAAGAGACAATTCTGAGCAAGGTCAAACGGTCAAGGCTAAATTTTGATAGTCAAAAATCTTGACCCCGGTCGCGGACGGTAATACACAAGCATACGAGGTGACCACCCCTTGTGAATCATCGGCCCTTCTATACCCGCCTCCGGCGCCTAATACCTGATACCGCCTATTCGGTCTAGCTAGCTAGACTAAGTGATGGGTCGCTACAGAAGAAAACGTATGCACAAAAACAACAAAGAACTCAAAAAGAAGTACAAAACGAAACGAAGAACGAAGGATATCGATCAGATTCATGACGACTTGAAGCCTGATAATGCTACAAAACTCCTCTCTCGACAAGACCCAGATTTACCCGGCTCTGGACAACATTACTGCCTAACCTGCGGGTGAGCATGGATGCGTGTGTGGATGCTTGTGTGTCTGTGAGGATGGTGTGTGGATGTGCTTGTGTGTCTGTGAGGATGGTGTGTGGATGTGCTTGTGTGTCTGTGAGGATGGTGTGTGGATGTGCTTGTGTGCCTGTAAGGATGGTGTGTGGATGTGCTTGTGTGCCTGTGAGGATGGTGTGTGGATATGCTTGTGTGCTTGTGAGGATGGTGTGTGGATGTGCTTGTGTGCCTGTGAGGATGGTGTGTGGATGTGCTTGTGTGCCTGTGAGGATGATGTGTGGATGTGCTTGTGTGTCTGTGAGGATGGTGTGTGGTTGTGCTTGTGTGCCTGTAAGGATGGTGTATGGATGTGCTTGTGTGCCTGTAAGGATGGTGTGTGGATGTGCTTGTGTGCCTGTGAGGATGGTGTATGGATGTGCTTGTGTGTCTGTGAGGATGGTGTGTGGATGTGCTTGTGTGCCTGTGAGGATGGTGTGTGGATGTGCTTGTGTGCCTGTAAGGATGGTATATGGATATGCTTGTGTGCCTGTAAGGATGGTGTGTGGTTGTGCTTGTGTGCCTGTAAGGATGGTATATGGATGTGCTTGTGTGCCTGTGAGGATGGTGTGTGGATGTGCTTTGAAGCATTGAAGCCATTTTATGTTGATAAGCCTCAAGATATGTTGGAAGAACAAAGTCCGGCACTTACGTAGGCTCCCACATGCCTCCACTTAGAACCCTACTTACTTGTATCACTAACTTGCAGTGTTACTATTGTGGCTTGTTATCTCTGGTATGTGTGGAGACTGAAACACACAATAGAAATTGAACTATCCAACGGATCTAGTGGTTAAGCCAGCATTACATGATGCATATTTGCTAATGTGGTGGAAATACGTACATACGTACATATTTATGTGCACAGTTCTTGGAATTGATTAGCTGATCTTTGATACTGATCAAAGACAGAGATATAGGCTCCCACACACACCCACTTACAGTCCTACTCACTTGTATCACACACTTTGAGGTCACTATTGTGGCTTGTTATCTTAGGTATCTGTGGAGACTGGAACACACAATAGAAATTGAACTATCCAACAGACGTACGTAGTGGTTGAGCCAGTATTACGTACGTGATGCATATTTGCCAATATGGTTGAAATGTGCTCAGTTCTCAGAATTAATTAGCTGATCTTTAATGTCGATCAAAGACAGACACATAGGCTCCCACACGCCCCCACTTAGAATCCTACTTGCTTGTATCACACCCTCGCGGTTGTGGGTGGGTGGGTGGAATGTTATCTCCGGAATGTGTGAAGACTGGAACACATGATAGACATTAAACTATCGGCCAGACAATTTGGTCAGTTCTCAGAATTAATGAGCTGATCTTTGATGCTGATCAAAGTACATAGGCCCCCACATGCCCCCACTTACGTAGAATCTTCCTTGTATCACACGCTCTTAGTGACACTATTGTGGCTTGTCAGGTACGTATTTGTGGAAACGGAACGCACCATAGAAATTGAACTATCCAACAGACGTAGTGGTTAAGCCAGTATTACATGATGCATATTTGCTAATGTGGTGAATTACATACGTATTTATATGCTCAGTTCTTAGAAAATTGATTAGCTGATCTTTGATGTTGATCAAAGACAGATACAGAGGCTCCTACACACGTACACACCCACTTAGAACCCTACTTACTTGTATCACTAACTTCAGTGTCATTATTGTGGCTTGTTATCCCCGGTTTGTGTGGAGACTGGAACACACAATACAACTTGAACTATCGACCAGACATATGTAGTGGTAGAGCTAGTATTACGTACTTACGTGATGCTTAATTGCCAATATGGTTGAAATGTGTTCAGTTCTCAGAGTCTCTCTCCCACAATAGCTGATCTTTGATGTCGATCAAAGACAGACACATAGGCTCCCACACACACCCCACGTAGAATCCTACTTGCTTGTGTCACACCCTCTCGGTGTGGGTGGCTTGTTATCTCCGGAATGTGTGAAGACTGCTTGGAACACGTGATAAAAGTTGAACTATCGACCAGACAATTTGGTCCTGTGTATAGTTCAGTATGCACATAAGCACATGCCTGTCCGTGTACCTCATCATGTTTTTACAAATAGCTTTTCATGTGTATTTCTTAGAATTAGTTAATTGATATGCAGTGGAAACTGACCAAGATAACATATCAGATGGTGTTCTGATAACAGGATTTGCTCACTACATGTACGTACTCTACTACAACAAATCGTAGACCCTCAACATGAGCAAACCAAATACAGTGGAAACTCATCGAGATAAACTTATCAGATGTTCTCCTCACCAGAATTGCTTATTGCACATGTACACCACTACAACAAACCAAATAATGCTGAAAAATTGGTTTGTGTCAAGCAATAATTTGTCTTGGGTATTTGTCTGTAACAGTTGCTACTGCAGCCTACTTTGACATGATTGACTGGAAAGAGATTGTAAAGTTTATTGTTGATGCAGTCACACCTGTTTCAACCTGAACCTTGTTTATCCAGCACTCCTCTGTGATTGAGCTTGACTTGATCATTCACACTGTACCACAGTTTTATGTCAGGCACCTTGTTTATCTGACACTGTTACAAGATGCAAATGTGGTGAGATAAACCAGCCCCAGTGTATGTACAGTAGAACCTCCTTGAGACAAATTCCCTCAAGACAGATTCCTGCTTAGCACAAGCCAATTTTGAGCATTACTAGGTTGCTGTAGTAGTGTACGTACATGTAAGCAAATCCTGATAAGAAGAACATCTGATACAAACGATATGATAAGAACTGATTTTGTGGGTCCCTTGTACTTGTGGCAGTTGATCTTCGCCCATGTTCGCATCCTGGAGAATACTTATGGCTTCTGGGGGATTCAGCTCGTAATTCCCCATCCCAGCTGCTCTTTCGGCCTCCTGCTGAGTGTAAACTGGTTCCTTAAGAGTCTTCAACCTGTGACAACATGAGGAGGACATATTTCCAAATG
>OZ026551.1:959017-969017 GCA_964020155.1 Chondrilla cf. caribensis | reverse complement strand
CGGATAAAGAAGTGGCGGATTAACAAGAATTGACTGTAATTATGTACATATGTCATGTGTCCTGGTGTGTGGGTAATTGACAGGTGGTTAAAAATAGTGTGTTGGTATACATA
Source organism: Chondrilla cf. caribensis (assembly GCA_964020155.1). NCBI lineage: Eukaryota > Metazoa > Porifera > Demospongiae > Chondrillida > Chondrillidae > Chondrilla > Chondrilla cf. caribensis. Next base: position 968,904 of record OZ026551.1, on the reverse strand, counting down.
CGTACGTACCTACCTACGTACATGGCAGTGGGTAATACAGTCAGACCTCACTTATCGACACCTCAGATAACTGCCCCTCTCACCATCCACATCATCTCTTGTTGAAATGAACCTCGCAGTGCATTTTACCTCCATTAACTGGAAAACTCACTATCAGCATCCGGTCACACTATTTGTATACTTCATGCAAGGCTGTATGAGTTATAGTACATATACAGTCAGACCTCACTTATCCGCACCTCAGATAACCAGCCCCCTCACCATCAGCATTATCTCCTGTTGAAACGAACCTCACAGTGCATTTTTACATTTGCATGTGTTCAGATAAGTGAGGTCTGACTGTATGCGTAAAAAGGGAATTTGTGGACATTTTCTATTGTGTGCATAAGGTCATTGGAATTTCACTAGCCATAAAAACATTTATTACGCCAAACGTTTCGGCAGCTGACTGCTACCTTCGTCAGTGGTATGACTACAGGGAGAGTGTGTGGTGTTATAATACAAGTGTGTGACAGTTTGTGATGGGTATGTGGTGTATGAATATCATTAAGTGACGTCATGAATGATATTAAAAGTCTGTTTCTTATTAGCATGTGAGCATGTTGCTTCCCCTTATATCTGCATGTTAATATGTAATATTGATTAAGTCAAAAAATATAATTTTTGGTAAAAATGAATTTAATCATCCAACGCATCCACAATTTTTATCAAGCAGGTTTGACTTCATTAGACTGGATTGTACATATTTCTTTTTCCCGTTGTTTCATTCTGTGTAGAAGACATTTTGTGAATGACGGGACATTGCAAGAGCATTTCAAGACTAAATCACACAAGAGAAGGTAAGGCTTGTACACACGTGCTCTACACAGTGGTTGAGTTGTGGGGCAAGGGCAGTGTAGCATATGTGTGTTGTACACAGTAGTTGAGTTGTTAGAGTGAGGGCAGTGTAGCATATGTGTGTTGTACACAGTAGTTGAGTTGTTGGAGTGAGGGCAGTGTAGCATATGTGTGTTGTACACAGTAGTTGAGTTGTTGGAGTGAGGGCAGTGTAGCATATGTGTGTTGTACACAGTAGTTGAGTTGTTGGAGTGAGGGCAGTGTAGCATATGTGTGTTGTACACAGTAGTTGAGTTGTTGGAGTGAGGGCAGTGTAGCATATGTGTGTTGTACACAGTAGTTGAGTTGTTGGAGTGAGGGCAGTGTAGCATATGTGTGTTGTACTCAGTGGTTGAGTTGTTGGAGTGAGGGCAGTGTAGCATATGTGTGTTGTACACAGTGGTTGAGTTGTTGGAGTGAGGGCAGTGTAACATATGTGTGTTGTACACAGTAGTTGAGTTGTTGGAGTGAGGGCAGTGTAGCATATGTGTGTTGTACACAGTAGTTGAGTTGTTGGAGTGAGGGCAGTGTAGCATATGTGTGTTGTACACAGTAGTTGAGTTGTTGGAGTGAGGGCAGTGTAGCATATGTGTGTTGTACACAGTAGTAGAGTTGTGGGGGCAAGGGCAGTGTAGCATATGTGTGTTGTACACAGTAGTTGAGTTGTTGGAGTGAGGGCAGTGTAGCATATGTGTGTTGTACACAGTGGTTGAGTTGTTGGAGTGAGGGCAGCGTAGCATATGTGTGTTGTACACAGTAGTTGAGTTGTTGGAGTGAGGGCAGTGTAGAATATGTGTATTGTACACAGTAGTTGAGTTGTTGGAGTGAGGGCAGTGTAGAATATGTGTATTGTACACAGTAGTTGAGTTGTGGGGGCGAGGGCAGTGTAGCCTATGTGTGTTGTACACAGTAGTTGAGTTGTTGGAGTGAGGGCAGTGTAGCATATGTGTGTTGTACACAGTAGTTGAGTTGTTGGAGTGAGGGCAGTGTAGCATATGTGTGTTGTACACAGTAGTTGAGTTGTTGGAGTGAGGGCAGCGTAGCATATGTGTGTTGTACACAGTAGTTGAGTTGTTGGAGTGAGGGCAGTGTAGCATATGTGTGTTGTACACAGTAGTTGAGTTGTGGGGGCAAGGGCAGTGTAGCATATGTGTGTTGTACACAGTAGTTGGAGTGAGGGCAGCGTAGCATATGTGTGTTGTACACAGTAGTTGAGTTGTGGGGCAAGGGCAGTGTAGCATATACGGGGCCAATCCCACCAATACTTCATTGGTGGGATTGGCCCAAGCTTACGAGTCTTAACCAGCATACCATCCTGTCTTATCACAAACATTGAAAAATTACATACATACATCAGCTGAATTCTTGGAAATTTCACAATGATGAGGATTTCCTACATTCATTGGCACAAAGTGGAATGGAGGTTACTATCGATGGCTGTGTACCAAGTTTGATATCGAATCTCATGAATGAGTTGGACACCTAATATCAGAATTGTACAATTGTGCGTATGCACGTGTACGTACCGTTTTGGTGGGGAATACCATCTTGGAATTCAGTTCTTAAAATCCCCAACTCCCTGATGTAAGTTCCTTGGCAATATTATATTTCCCGCTATATCTTAAGTGTTAAGAGTTAGGCAGGAAACCAGAAACATGTCCTCTTACCTGTAGGATAATTTATATTGGACTACCTGTCAGCAAGCAGAAGTGAGGTTAATTGCTTCTGTCACATAGGGGAGTCCAATCGAAGTCCCCCACGCACTTAATGACTTTCAGGTCTAGAAATTATGTTATACATATTTGTATGACATCATTGCCCTGAAAGTTTGCGATTAATGTTTCGGTCGCGTCCAAACTTTTTTTTTTTTTTATGGGACCAATCTACTATGGTAACAGTGAGGTTCTGCACGTAGTGCACACCTAGTACATACTCTGTATAAATTATACACACCAGGATATTACTATCACATGATGGTTCGTTGGGGTCAACAGAGTCCTTATCAGGGACTCTCCCTGGGACTTTCCCTACTGTAATCCAGTCATGTGATGGACACAACACTCCTTAAATTGTATTGTTAATTGCTTTCAGTGTTGAAGCTGATTATAAACATGAACTGAGAAAGGAATACACGTGTCAGCATTGTTTTATTGGTGTTCACAACAGAAATATACCCTCCCCCCTCCCCACACCCACATCAGTTCGATCAAAGTCACATGAGCAAAGTCACATGAGCAAAGTCACATGAGCAAAGTCACATGAGCAGCTTCAAAGAAAGCTAATTTCTGCTCGACAAATATGGAAACTGACAAGAATTTTTATAGTGATAGTACGTAAGCATAGTGTTAGTACGTAAGCATAGTGATAGTACTTAAGCACAGTGATAGCACATAAGCACAGTGATAGTACATTAGCACAGTGATAGTACATAAGCACAGTGACAGTACATAAGCACAGTGATAGCACATAAGCACAGTGATAGCACATAAGCACAGTGATAGTACATAAGCACAGTGATAGCACATAAGCACAGTGATAGTACTCAAGCACAGTGATAGCACATGTATGGATGTAATAAGAGAAGCAGGACAGACAGAAATGGAGGAGTGAATCACACACACACAGTGACACACACACACACACACACACACACACACACACACACACACACACACACACACACACAACACACACACACACTTCTGGGGCTATTTCACTCCAGTCAGGTGATAAACACAACACTCCTTAAACTGTGTTGCTAATTGGATTGAGTGGTGAAGCCAATTATAAACATGAACTAAGTGATGAATACATATGTCAGCATTGTTTTTATTAGTGTACACAACAGAATACGTACCACCCCCATGGGGGGGATATGGGAATGAGAAAGGAAATACCCCTCCACCCGTTATGTTTAAGCATTGTGTCATGTTTAAAGATAATAGGAGTGACGAACATACACACACACACACACACACACACACACACACACACACACACACACACACACAAACACACACACACACACACACACACAAACACACACACACACACACACACAAACACACACACACACACATACACACACACACACACACACACACACACACACACACACACACACACACACACACACACACACACACACAAACACACACACACACACACACACAAACACACACACACACACATACACACACACACACACACACACACACACACACACACACACACACACGACATACTGACATACAACACACAAAGATGGATAGAGAGAACTCCAGTTTTAGCTATTGAACAAATAACATTTGAAATTATGTCCTCCTCATGTTGTTGTCACAGGTTGAAGACTCTTAAGGAACCAGTTTACACTCAGCAGGAGGCCGAAAGAGCAGCTGGGATGGGGAATTACGAGCTGAATCCCCCAGAAGCCATAAGTATTCTCCAGGATGTGAACATGGGCGAAGATCAACTGCCACAAACAGGAATAGACTAACTCTATGTCAGCATTATAGATTTAACACCCATGACGTCAGGAAGAGGTGCAAATTTATCGATCATTGGGCGGCGCTTGTATGTGAAGACGCTCAGACGATTACGACATATTATAGTTTACGCAGGTATCCTGACTCTCTGCGGGCGGTCTCGCGCTTATAAAAGGAGTTAGCCCATAGACTCTACACCTATGGTTAGCCTCACTCACCCTATGCGTGTAGTTCCAGCTAGTATATACGTTAAACCAGTTCATCGGAGAATTTGCCTGCAATGGCGGTAAGTTCCACTTTATCAACCGTGTATATACCAGTTTAAATAAGTCTCCGGTTAGGTTTTAGGGTTAGGGTTAGGTTAAAGTTAGCCCTAACCCATCGCGGTGCGTATTAGTAAGTAGTCGTATAAGTAAGGTTACTAATACGCACCGCGGTGCGTATAAGTCAGGAACCCCATAAGTACTATTTCAGATTATTTTCATCATAATTGCAGGAGACAGCAAAGAAATGTATTGAAATTGGAAAGAGAATCGGCAATATCGAAAACCAGACGGATTTGAAAAATTACATAGACAAGGTTAGTATACTCAGGCATGGTGATGATGGTATATTGAGTAGATAAAATTTGTATTTGACTGTGTAGAATTTCATGTATATTACCACAATACACTCTCTGATTCTTCACCGAAATAATGAGTCGACAGTCTGAATGTTAGTGTATAGGAGAAATCCTAAATGCTAGAACCAAATTCAAATATGAGAGCAATCCTAGCTTGATTTCACTCTTGACTTTAGATTAGCTAATTTAAAAATAATCTCTGTCTATACATATCATGGCAGCAATGAGATTGTCACTGGCCAAGGTGGGAAATGAATACCCATCCCGGGTGTAAATGGCTATATGGAGATTACATAGTTTAATATTTGGCTTATTGATTTGAATTGAAACTGGTATACCTAGGACATTGTAGTGTGTACTGAGGTGGGTCTCTGCGCGTGATTGTATAACACAATCACTTCAAATTCATGGTTGGTTGATGTTAGCAGAACTAATACTCATTCCAGCTTTATTAACTTATACATTGTGACCATATTGGATGAATGATTCTAATTCAGTCACGATGCCCATGAGCTGTGCATTACTGTATGCTGAGGGTTGCCATGACACCAAACTGACAAATATAGTAGCGTGGATGATGTCATGTAGATGAGGACTAAAACTGTCCATGCACGATGTGTTAGGGACTTACCTCCCTATAATATTATATTCAATAGGACCAGCTGAGTCAGACCTAAGTACCTAGTCCATTCTATGTGCTGAGGGTATATATGTACTCGGAGGGGGGTCCTCACAGGATACCCTTATGTACACCCTCCTTGTAACCACTCCTTCTTGTTTACTCAAATGCTGAGTCTGCTAACCACAAAAATTTCCCGGGAGAAATCTGGTAGATACATAAGTTACCAGTCCATAACTACACATTAGCATAGTAATGTGTGAAGGTATGTATGACAGCATTAACGTTTTTATAACCTTTGAATGGCTTACATAGTGTTAGCTGCTTTGTGTTGGTATTTTTTTGTAATTTTATCTCACATGTATGTCATACACAGTGAATGCATTCTTTTCAAAGCAAAAACATCGAAGTTATCCAAACGTGGTACAACACTAAACCTTACGAATGTGATTCATACCAGTGGTATCTCAGAATCAGTACTAGTGTCTTGTGGGGGTAATTCCACCTAATCCTTTAGATTGCCAATATCAATATTGTGCATATAATATCAGATTGGAGATAGTTCAGTAAATTGTCCTATGTTGGTCCCATTCCATCAGTTATTAGAACATCAGTTGAATCCTGTATCATGCACGCACCTTCATAGTTTGAACATAGTAGAATGGAACAATACACATAATATGGGCATATGGGAATTTGTGTTAATGACACTCTAAACAACAGTTATTACCAAATGTAGCTATGATAGGTGTGTTGTACGTTGCTGCTAGCTTGATGAGTAGAGTTTCCATCATTGTACTGCCTTGTGTTATAGGTATTTGATGTTGATACAAGTTGCAAATATGCCGAAGAATACTCCTGTACCGTGAACGAATCGGTAAGTGTCATGTTAAGGAGTACATAGTGAATTTCATGATTCTAATAAAGTCACAATGCCCATGGTCTGTGTATTACTGTATGCTGAGGGTTGCTATGACGCCAAACTGACTAATTAGGGCATCAAAACAGGGGCATTTGGGGAGGCTTTGGCTGCTCCACTTTTTGAAGAAAGGCCTTTATTTTTTTGGATTAACTTCACAAAATCAACTGATCAACTGGAGTATTTACCAAAAATTCTTAAAAACTGACATTCGAACGTTTTACTGCTTTACAAGAGATAGCGTTCATGTTCTGACCAGTAGTATCTAGTTTTGCCATTGACCTTGGTCACCAGTTTCAGGTGCCATATTGTTTGCGTTTGCAAGTGCAGCACAACAGACCCCATTCATGGCCTCCCCACTCACATATGCTTTCGACGCCACTGCAAATATAGTAGCATGCATCATGTCATGTAGACTAGTAACCTGTTTACACTAGCTTAGCTAACTCAGGTGTGAAACCCACAAGAGCTGGCCCAGCCAAGTTCCTGTGGTTTTCTGGGACCTCATTTACACTAGTCTCGTTCCCAGACCAACTTCCGGCCGCCATTTTATTCTGCCGAGAGAAGTGGGTCTGGTATTTATTTGCACATTTCTTGGATATTGGTTACGCAATACCTCGTGAAAGTCACAAGTGAAGTCGAAGTGCGAAATGGCGCAAGCGGACGCCGAGGACTCCATTAGACTTACGAGAGGCGATATTACGAGAAAAATGCTCGGTCGAAGGGACACCATTTAAAAAATGCCTGTCAACAATCTTGGGGATCATAGCGAAGCATAGAGACTTCCTGAATCCCGTAGGAAGTGAAACAAAAACATTCAAAAAATTCGAAACGGCATCTTGCTCTTATTTAAGACTTTCGTACCCCAGGCCCTGAGCAGTTTCGTCGAGGAGTTTAAAAAAGGAGCAGGTTCCAACGAGCGTTTCAGCAAAGGAATATCCATGATACGAACAGCAGCCCTTTGTCACATTGAACGCACCCTAATTCAGGTGACAACACGTGGCATACTCATTAATATTCCCGTGTAAGCAATCTGATTGGACTCCGGCGATCGGCGGATAATATCCAAGGAATGTGCAAATAAATACCAGACCCACCTCTCTCGGCAGAATAAAATGGCGGCCGGAAGTGGGTCTGGGAACGAGACTACATTTACACTGACCAAGTGATAACATGATTGGGGCCATCTTTAATGATATTCATGACTACTATAATTATATTCATACCCATGAATATAATTATCGCAAAACAGTCTCAGAATTGGAAAGAGAAGCACCACAACCTGAGGAAGGCTTTCATGTGTTGGCTGTAAGAGGATCTGTCTCTGGTAAACCACAATCCTCTCAGCAATAATTAGTGTTTATTGCATATCCACATAGTAAGATTATTTATCTAGTATTAAGAGATTATCATGCATATTTATTATAACATAGTGCTCAAATTAGCATAATATACGAACTTGAAATTACTTGTTGACATGAAAACATGTCTCTAACCAAATGTAAACATACAGTTGACATCATATCAATGTTGTGATGTTTTCATGTGTCATGGAATCTAATTAGTACGTGTATTTTGTCTATCCATAATTAATATTATATTTTATCTATATCATAACACTATCAATTAGTTTACATTATAAATTGATATCACTTTAATTATTTTATGTATTTTAAAGTATTTTTCAATCTCAGCTTGTTTATTCATTTATTTGTAGGAATACGATGTCTACCTACAGATTGAAGGTGTGTACACAGTCTGTATCAACATCTCACAACTTTAATTTGTATCTATTTGTATCTGTACACATTGATATGTGGTTGGTACATAATATCTAGTGTGTTTGCATGTGTATGCATACATCTGAACATAATAATATGTGCGTGAGTATGGATTTACATCTGTAAGGTTAAAATAAGATAAATCCTGCATTATAAATAGGTGTTGCATGTGACTGTATGCATATATCTGAACATAGTATATGTGTGTGAGTATGGGTTTACATCTGTATTAGCTATAGGTTTAAATAAGATCAATCCTGCATTAAACAGAGTATACCTTGTTCACTTTATGCATTCATTCCAGAAATCAGTGCGAAGGGCCTTGTGCGGAGCAAAAAGCCAGGAAGGACTAGAGACCCATTTTGTAAACTTGCCGTTGTAACACAAGAAAATTTGAACTTTGCTTTTCCCAAATCACCCAAGAAGGACAAACGTCCCAAGAAGGGAACGTCGGACGTATTCCAAACTGAAGTGAAAGAATCGAATTTGGAACCGCAATGGAACCAGCTGGATGCCTTCATGTGAGCACTGTCTTTGCTGTCATATGTGCATCATCATCATAATGGCTGGTGGGAATGTGGCATACGTCATTGATTATTGTGTTAAACAGTAGCTCTTGGTTTCAAACAGTGTCGAGCATCTCTAGATCTTTTGTCCTACTGATGGAACCTTATGTTTTGGGGGAGAAGGCTGAATATGTGGTTTTTATCATATTTTTTTCACTGAATATTTCAATCCGGATGTTGCCTTCAGCAAAATCTATCTTTGATGAATCTCTTTGAGAGACTGGCAAACTGCATTAATTTCAATGACAATTACGAAAACTAAAAATTTATCATTTGAACTCAATAACTCTTCCATCGTTTCTCCCTCGCTCTGCCTTAAGATTAGACCTGTAAGACATACATAGATGGAACTCCACTAAATGGCTGCACGGCAATTTCCGTTGTTATGCAGCTACATAAACCTGTGGTAAAAAATAATTTTTGTAGTAATTGGTCAACTGATGTACTATGTCTGACCTTACTTGACCTTTCACATGCTTGTAATAATCTATTTATAGAATTGGGAACTACCTTCTGTTCTGTGTACATTACACTATGTTGAACCTCCTGTCAAATGCTTCTTTCATATGTTGTTGAACTAACTGTCATGTGTTCTCTCATAATGGTAAACTTCCTGTCTTATGCGACTCTCCTATGTATGTATGGCATTGGAATTCCTGACAAATCAACTTCCTGTGTTGTGTTAAACCTAAACCATTGTATGCACCTTTACAATTTGTACAATTTCCTGTTACAAAATGTTCCTGTACCTACATTTCCTTAATAGACTAGGTACATACGTACTTATCTTTCCTATTATCACCTTAGGAATGCATTTTTCTTCGAAATTGAGCAGACGTTGTCCCCAAAACATTCCAATTAAACAGACACTTACATGCAATTGTCACATTAGTTTCGTTTGGCATTTGCTGACTATGCTAGTCTGTAATACCCAATTAATGTCTTGATCAGTAAGCCTTCTCAAAAGTAACCCATCTACTGGCCTTGAGGCCGGCGTACTTCCCACACAGAGTGTGTGG